>JAQQZX010039304.1:0-14027 GCA_030068355.1 Notoglanidium maculatum | reverse complement strand
TTATTTAGCGTGGAAAAACCAAGGGAGCGTGAATGTAAGTATTTGGAAGTATTCTACGGGCACCTGATGGCTACCGTACATTCGAATACACACCTGGTAAGGGAGAAGGATTCTGGTGGTTGAATCATACATAGTGGACATTTGACTGCTAGAGACCTAACCCTGCCTTTAATTGTCTAATAACGGTTTATTCATGGTGTGGACTGCTTGAGAGTAAATAAAAATTCATCAGCATTTTGCACAATCACCCTTGTTGATGGTTTCTTGTGTGTGTGTGTGTGTGTGTGAACAGAGTGCAAACTGGTAGAAGTAACATCATCAGGGAGCCTTGTAGACTTACTTCCATCAGATGAATTTGGCCTCTTTTTTGCTTCAGCGCTTGAGACTAGTTCATACGAGGGCATTTCGCCAACATCAATCCCCTCTGCCATCTCAAGCACCCTCTGCATCAGTTGTGGGCCATAGCTGCCAGATAGTGCAAAAAAATATATATATATGCATTCATATAAACTGGAGAACTTTAATAAAGGTCATACAGAGTTATAGCTTAAAAATGCTGACCATTGCCTGCAGGTTAGACATTAATATGGGTGAGCTAGTGGTGTCAACAGGCATCATAGCAAAATGCTCTATTTAACAACTTTTTTTTATTTTATATATACATTATATATATATACCCACCACCACCCCTCTTCGGAGGACAACATTATTTATTTTTAATTATAACTTTATAAATATTCTCAAAAGTATTTACATTCACGTTTGTATCAGACGTAGATAGGGGGGCTCATATATAACATACAAAAACAAAATAACACGCTCTATTTAATAACTTATTCTCATGTGGATTTTATTCTAATGTCGATGCCATGTCCGTAGCGAAGACATGTAAACTGTAACGCATCTCAGCGTGTAACAAACCCACCTGCATCCCATGAACACGTGGTTGACCCACACCATGGACAGAGCTAGCAGCTGATCTCTGTCACTCGTGTCATAGTTTGCAATGTGTTTGGTTATAAACCGCTTTCTAGCTAACCACTGCTTATCACTTTCGTAGATTGGTCTAAAGTCATCGATGTTAAATTTCCTATTCATCGTGATAAATGTCTAAAATGATCTTCCACTAACTCCATCGCCATGACGCGAGCCTCAGACGGCTCTGCCAGCTCAGTTTCCGGTTGTGCTGAGTAAAGCATTGTGGGAAACTGAAATATGGCCCGTGTCTGAAATCTCATACTATGTAGCTTCTGCTTGCTTGCTGGTGTTAGCTTCGGTAGTAGATATCAGCTAAGCTACACAGCACTTAGCTCTTACAGCGATATCACACTCATAAAATCCCTTATTCCAGTCATATTTTAGTATCACTAGGGTTAGTGGCAAGGCAGGAGTGTTCAACTCTTATTACTTATCATTAACTCTGCCTCGTGGATATGACACGTTTGCGGGTTAGATATCAAAAAGGCACTGAGCTAACAAACACATCTGCAGGCTAACTCAAGTGAACTAGCATGCTAGCAAATACCTTAGCTAACATGTGTTAACGTGTAGCTCATTTCTTTTATACAGGTTCAGGTGTATATCCGAGGCTGTTTCAACGATACACACTTTAAGACGGTTTAACAAGCACGATATAGCTGGATATAAAGAAAATCGCCCATAGCTGAACTCATCGTGATGATGGCTATTTATGCTATGCTATTTAGCCAATCTGTTTCAATGGGATGACGCAGTCAAAGCATCTATAATGTAATAATTTAAACATAATTGAACCGATAGGTTGCTTTAAATGCGGCTATATAGGGTATAAATAGATTAATAGTGCCAATGCCAAAATACAGCTAACCGCGTTACCTTGATGTTGGTGATTTTCCATGTGTTTATGTGCCGCCGAGGATGAAGCCTCTGCAGTCGCACCGCGTCTCCGGTACGATTTAAAAGTCGCACTGAGACACCAAGCTAATGCTAATCCTTAGCAGCAGTGAGCTAAACTACAGCCCAGTCACAGCTATTCAGATTATTAACTCTGTTAATATTACCAGTGCTGTCATTTTACACTTTTAGCAAGATGTCTGTGTGAAATCAGACCACTTTTGGAAGACGAACTGATATTTAAATCACATAAGGCTTTTGAAAGAAATGCAACAATTTATACCTTATAATCAGATATCATCAAACAATCCTTCATCTAGGCCACAATTAAATGTTCATTTTGCACAATTAATAAAGTGATTGAGTGATTTATAACTTTGTTTCTAGCAATTCCCAGTCTAGCCTGGTTAAATATTTGCTTTACTCTAGGCAGCTATGACACTTCATTTTTAAATCTTTAACTGAATAAACACTAAACATTAAGACACTGGTTCATAAATGAATAAGAGATTTTTGTGACCCCTGAATACATGTTTGTGCTGTAAAATTATTGGAAATGAATACATTTTTAAACACGCTTTATACTTTGAATGTTATGGAGCCACTAAAGTCTCGTAATGTCATTTTTAAAAAATCTTCTGTGCACATAATTATCATAATTAACATAATTATCTTGTGAAAACAAGTTAACACTTTGAAGATGATCGGCATTATCATATTGCCTAAATATTGTACTGGGCAACCAAAATGCTTCAGCATTCATTATTGTATTGCAACTAAACTGTGATTGGCTTCTTTACATAATGTAATTTACAGCTGAACAATATCTTGGAGAAAACACAGAGTGTGCGCTCAATTGTGTCTTTTTGCATAATGAAAAACAAACAAAATAACATACCCACTTACTAATTAATTTGAGGTTTATACTATAGCCATCAACCCAACTGAACTGTTTAGAATCACACTGAACTATGTACACTAGGTAAATAACATGTTCCCATGAGATAATTATCTTGAGCACACAAACTAAAATAATGGGCTTTAGGGGCTTCATAGAAAACCTGGAAAATTGACCTCTATTACAATTTATTTAAAAAAAGGAGAAGGAGGGGAGGTACTACAAAGTCTGCACAGATGATATGAAAGAGGTTGGGCATACCAGTTATGTAAGGATGAACACACGGCAGTCCATGCTGTTATATGAAAATAAACACCTCAGAGTGGATTTTATTTTATTTTTTTAATAAGAGCACACTTTGAAGTTTGGAATTCCTCTTATACCACAGTGATTAGCTAATTATTACAATGTTTTAGGTTTAATTTCTGCAAACACATTTGTACCTGTCATCATTACACTATAGTCACAATAAACAGTTATTCCCTCACCAGCATATCTCTCTCTCTCTCTCTCTCTCTCTCTCTCTCTCTCTCTCTCTCTCAAAACCCTCAGAGAAAACCTACAGAGAAACCTGGAAAACTGGAAAACATAAACTCCTCTTTCCTAAAGCTTTCCCTCTGCTGGGAAGCTTTGCAAAGCACCATGTCTGTGCTTTTATAAAAACAATGTATAGCTTCTGACCAGTCAGATTTGAGAATTCAACCTTGCTGTGACATAATGTGATATAGCAAGAGTGCTGTTGTTCGGAATTTCAGCCTTCTGTGAATCGGACAGCGACAGACCAAGTGCCACAGGTAATTACAGCCATGCTGATATTCAGTACTACAGTACAAGTGCTCATGCGATTAATTGTGTTTAATTATACAACAGTTAGTTGCATAACATTGTTGTTTAACATTGTTCTTACATTGGTCTTTAACATTTAACCTCTTTCAGTATATGGACTTTCAGCAAAGATGTCTTAATCACATTTTGACCATCACTAGTTCTGCAATTTTCAATCACCTCCTGTATATATTTATTTAATGCTTTACAAACTGAACCAGATGATCAAGAAACTAATGAATCTGAGTATATGATAAAAGATTTGTCACAAAGTAAAATTTTTAGAAATATTTCCCACATTCAGTGTATATAATATGCAATTAATTAATTCTCAAGCTGGAGAATCCAGAAGAAAACCGCTCAAGCATGGGAAGTTAATACTTCTTTTTAATTCGCTTAATAAAGAACCAATTTATGTACAAAAACACTTGCACTGAGTTCACATGTTAATGACAGAAACAACAAAGAAAATAACATTAGTGACATTATTCCCTAATCACCAATGCCCGAGGATCAGAGATGATTTGCTCTTGAGAGGCCTCTCTGGACTGTTTTTGTTGCCTGTTTGGATTCTTGTCTGAGTTGTAGGCACCAGAGATCTTCCTCAGTTGTTTTCCACTGGTGATATTTGACAGAAAATCTACTCAGGTTTGAAGTCCATGCTAGGGTTTATGAAATAAACAGTCAATTGGTCAGTTCTTCATGACAAGAACATGTTAATTTGAGCTTCTCCAATACACTTTGTAGTACAGTATTTAACTGAATATTTATTCTAAGTGATAGAAGCTGAAATTGTTATAAAATATTATAACATAAATATTATATTAATTGAGAGAAAACACAGTTTGCATCACAATAAATATGAAAATGTGCTTTATAAAATAGCTGAGATGCAAGGTTTCCACTTACACATCTGTTCCAGTTGAGATGCATGCAGAAAAATAAAATTATACTCTTTAGTAGAATACTGATTAATAGACATATAACTATAGATACTTATTGTGCATGATACACTTCATCTAATATCCAATATCACCTTTTGGCTTTGGTGACATCAAGATCAGAGGTATTTTGGCAGTAACATAACTGTAGATGGAAACGTAGTAATTAGATTAGGCCTGTTATAGATATGCTCCATTTATATTGCTTAATATTAAGACTCTATGGAGAAAGTTTAAAATTGTTAACCTGGATATGAGGCTTCCCAAGACACCACCACTGGCCACCATGAGGTTGACTTTGATTTTGTAAGACACCAGAATGCCCTGTACATCTTTGTAGGTGCCAGATCGTAAACTACAGGAGGAGAAAAGTCTGATTATTACTGTGTATGACACAAAGTAACTAGGAGATTTATAACGTAAGGTTATTTTAAATAATGCAAAATTATTATATTATTATTATAGATTTCAGTGTATTACTGTAGAAAATTATGCTGACCCATCTTAGTCTTAACACACAAGATTTACTTCCAACCGTAATCTAACTCACTTGATTGAGTTTAAAGACATCAGTGGCATCTGATTAACTTGGAGTTATACCACAGAGTGGTAGGTCTGCAAAGTATTATGAAGTCCTTCTTCTTATATGTCTCTGCTATAAGGGTTATAAGGGTTCATGCAAAGATGTGTCTTGACTCACAATGTGGATGATGCAAGGTTTGTGTCTTCATCTTTTAGCCTGCCGTCCAGTGCCAGACCTTGTTTCTCTTTGTTGTTGGCCAGTAGAGGCATGACTGTGTATTCCTTCTCAAATGTGGTTTGGCCATTTACTTGATCCCTGATAGATGAAAAAGAAACAGAAAAATAATTAATAACTGATGATTGAAGGACAGAATGCACATTTTGTACACACACACACACACACACACACACACACACACACACACACACACACACACACACACACATATATATATATATGTATAGTGATGTGTTGTGCCAGCATGGTTTGGGTTCTCTTGTGTCTGCTTGTCCTCTTAGCCTCTTAGAGTGAAGCATCACTGCAAATCAGTGCAAAGTTATTCTGACTGACCAGCTTTACCCTATGATGAAACATTTCAATCTTTGGTCAGGATGACAGTGTACCCATCCAAGTCAAATCAATTGGGTTTTTATTATTATATAGCTTTTATACATTGGAGCAAAATGTTGTTTCTCCAGGATTATGGTGCAACACAAGACTACATAAAGTGCAAATAAACAACAGTGACACAAGTATCCATAAGGGTTTACTGAATGATGTGGTGGTTGTACAGTTGTAAAGACCTGTAGAACCTCTGGCATGACTATTGGTACGACTATGGCACTACTCATCCATAGAAGCATAATCTTCATAAAGTCCTCATTTTTAAACCAATTAAAAATCTACTAATTAGAATTTAGGATAATTAAAATTAGAAAAGGAGTGGTAAGCACTGTCACCTCACAGCAACAATGTTCTGGGTTCGAACCTGAACTCCCCTATTGAACTCCTCTGTTCCTTTGTTATGTGGAGTTTGCATGTTCTCACCGTGCCTGCGTGGGTTTCCTCTGGGTGCTCCAGTTTCCTCCCACAGCCCAAAGACATGTAGATTAGGTCAACTGGCTACTCTAAATTGCCCATAGATGTGAGTGTGAGTGAGAATGTGAGTTGTTCGTCTCTCTGTGTTAGCCCTGTGATAGATTGGTGACCCGCCTTGGGTGTACCCCACCTTTCGTCCGAAGTAAGCAGGGTGTACTCCACCTTTCGTCCGAAGTAAATAGAACCATTTCTATTATAAGATATATTCCAAAGATTGGCAGTCAGAGGATTGTGGAGTGGATAATGTCCATATGTCAGAAATATATTAACACCATACTGACCTTATTTAGCACAAAAAAAAAAAGAAAACTGTGTCTCCCCTTTCCAATGCACAAAATTCTGGTATAGTTTTAGGACTTCTGTGTGGTTTTGAGATGTAGTTGGGCTGGACACTCTGCTGAAACACTGCAGTCCTGGTTTATGAAGGTTAGCATTTCTGTGTGCACCTTGCACCGTGCACACTGTGATGGGATACACACCTGCTGTGTCAGACACAGTCTGACAAAGGTGTAGGATCTGACACCTCTCAAAATGAGCTGCTAAACTTTATGCTGTATGTTGTGGACTGCCTATTGCAGGCTTACTCTAAAACATCACTAGATTGTAGACTATTGTATGTGCCACTGCTGCCCAAGACACACTGAAGCTGTTCTGGTGACCCGTGGTGGCTCGATACTGGTTTTGCTTTTCGTTTGTCACCTGCTTGTATACAGTATGTGACAAAATATAGTGATTTTGATTTTGAAGAAAAGGAACATAATGCATGTAAATTCTTCTGGACTCACTGAAATTCCTCACAGAGAACAACTTTGGTGTATTTGTCAGTTGAGTAGAGCACAACATCTGCTGTCTGGTCAACTGTAAGAGATATGAAATAAATTAGTATGTAATAGTATAGATTCCCGATTATTTTGCTAATATTATTTCAATTAATCCCATCTTACTAGAAATTTTTATTTTTTTGACCACTTTATTGGTGTGGTTGTTAATTTTCACCCTGACCTGGATTGGCTCTCCATGATAGTAAACCTGGAAAACATTTTTTGAAGATTTCGAGTTTCACTTTTACCCATTTTTAAAAAGGCATGCGGAATTAAATTTGATAATAGTATCCATATCATCTATATACCTCCTTCTCAACGGAGGCCTCCAGGTGGATTGTTTTTCCTGAAAACATGAATTGCTTGTAGATATTCACCTCGGGCCCAGGTAGCAACTTGTCTGGTGCAAACTGGATTTTACGAATGATCAATTGACAAGTGTCCCTATAAAGCAAACGAGACAGGAAAACGAACCCATAGATAAATCAAATGAATGCCTGCGAGCCTTATTTATTACTGAGAATAAATTAGGCTTATACAAACTTCTTGTCAATTTTCTCAAGTGGATTGTCAGCCTTGTTGGCAATGTAGGCTTTTATTTTAAAGTCAACACCACAAGCCTGCAATAGTAATAAAAAAGTTTACAGTGAGTAATAAGGAAAGAAATTGAAAGATCTAATGTGTATACTATAGCGGAGTGTATATGTATGTGTCTTTGGGGATAGGAAAGGTAGAGGAGGGAGGGGGGTGTAATACCTTGCCTTTGTCCCCTGCTGCTGGCAGAAATGTTACAGAGCATGGCAGATTTGTTGGAATCTTAGACAGCAAGAAACAAAGATTTCATGATTTCAGGGCAATTACCACAGTGAAAGACTTGATGTTCACAGCACTGCACTCATTGACATACATTAAAAGTAAAGGGGTTTGCTCCCTCCCCTGCTTTCTGCATGAGGACATCCTGCATAGGCGTGCTAACTGGTTTGTCTTCAGCCGGTGGAGGATAAATTTGAATGTGCTGGATCCAAATGTCTTTCCTGAAGGACAAACCGATCACATCCAAATCTTCCTTCCCATAGTGGAAGAAACAAGCCAGCTGCACAAAGACTACATCAAAGAAGAAATAATTTCATCACAAACTTTAGCACATTATTTAAGTTTAAGTGCCTAATGCTCCAGTGTCATGTTTTGTTAAAGGACGTTCCTAATTCCCAAAACGTGGGTAGGTGTGTGTTCTAGATACCTTTTCTTCCATCAAGTTCTGAAGTGTCCACCTTGAGCACCCCATCTGTAAATAAATGTTTCACATTTTTTAATGTACTGATGTCTTGAAAGATATTTTGATATTTACATTGTTTAATACATATTAGAAAACCTTACCCACGATATCAACATGGTCCACATGATCCACAAAGTCTCTTTTCCCCAAGTAAAGACAAATCTAATATGAGAGTGTTCATTAGGCTAGCACTTAAAACCTGTTTTTCAAATGAAAACTTGTGTTTCACATAAAAAAAACAAACATGTATGTTATGTATGCAATGCACATGTGTGAAGCACTGAATATGGGAAACTTACTGAGCCATTTCTACTGTTCTTCTTATAAATCCTGCAAAAAATAATAATTGGATATGCTATTAAAACATATCTTACTTTGTAATCCCATATAGGAAAAAATGTATTGAAATATATTTGAAAGTTTTGAAAAATATTTTAAAGTCAAAAGTATATGTGATGCAACCCACAATGGATAACCCATATAGAAAATGGATGAATGGATGGAAGATTATGTGGTCATGAAATTTTAGCTGACTGTAACCGATGAAAGTCCTTCATCAGCTGCATATGTTTCAGCCACAGGCACACCTAGGGTTAGGGTTAGGCACAGGGTTAGATGTAGATTTAGGGATAGGGTTAGGGGGAGAGTTAGGCTTATTTAGAAATAATATGCAGACATGGCAAATATATTAAAATATGTCACTAACAGTGTATTTCTTTGGTCAATTTTGAATATTTACATATATTTCAAAAGTGCTTGTCAAAGTATATTTCAAATATATTTTTTCCTGTATGGGATTCCCCATTCTATATTAATTAGCATTGCTTTGAAAGGGTAATTATACTTGTGTTTGCTTTATATACCTAAAACCAGTTAAGTAAAATATGGCTCCATATCCTCTCAGCTGTAGTACGGAGATAATTGTAAAGATGCACAGACATTGATGTTACCCTATATTTCTAACAGAAAATTGCCTAACCTCAAATTATAGCATAACACGTTCTGCTTATTTTTCAGTGAACAGCTAGACACATACATTGAGCTTTGCACTCTTACCTTTACATTTATTTACTATAATATTAGATCAGTATTAAGAAATAATTTGGACACTGACAAAGATACTGTCTACCACATGGTATTGGAGTTGAAATTTAAGAATAAATATGAGCTCACAGACTCACAAATTGGGCAAACAGTGTAGGAATTACTGCACTTTTATATTTTTAAGAAACTAAAAATAATTCCAGTTAGCTGCTCAGTTTTTCCATGCCAGGGGTATGTTATACCCTCACTATTTTACTTACAATAAGCAAACAAAAGGTCTAGAGTTCATTTCAAGTGTAGCATTTGCATCTGAAATCTGTTGCTAACTCTGACTATGAAGTCCAAAGAGCTGTCACTGGCAGTGAAGCACATCTAATGGCTAAAATAAACCCAAACCCATTAGAGACAAAACAAAAACATTAAGTGAGGCCAAATCAACTATTTGGTACATTAGTTAAATGAAATGCACTGGTGAGCTTAGGAATGTCCAAAGGCCTGGAAGGCCACAGAAAACATACTGTTTTAGATAACAGAGATTTATCTTTCCCTGGCAAAGAAAAAACCTTCAAAACCCTGACCAGATCAAGTGTTAGGCTTATCTGTGTTAATGTGAACAATCAAGAGAAGGCTTCATCAGAGTAAATACAGAGGGATTACCACATAATATAAACCATTGATAACCCTTGAAAACAGGAAGACCAGATTGCAGTTTTCCAAAAACATCTTTAAAAGCACATACAGTTCTGAAATAACATCTGATGGACATATGAGAAAAATTAACGTGAAGAGAAGAGTATGCAGAAGAGAAAGAACTGCACATTATCCAAAGCATACCTCATCTTATGGCATGGGCATATATGGCTGCCAGTGGAACAGGTTCTTTGTATTTTTTGATGATTTGTGACTGCTTACACAAACAGCAGGATGAATTTTGAAGTGTTTTGGGCTATATTGTCTGCTCAGATTCATCCAAATGCTTCAAAACTCATTGGATGCCACTTCACCGTGCATATAGACAGTGACCCAAAGCATACTTCGAAAGCAAGCCAAGACTTATTTAAGGCAAAGGAGTGGAATGCATCCACAAGTGGAATGTTTTGCAACTTCCAAATCAGTCACATGACCTGAATCCAATCGAGCATGTATTTCATTTGCTGAAAGCAAAACACCCCGAGAACAAGCAGAAACCGAATACAGCTACAGTAAAGGCCTGGCAGAGCATCACTAGGGAAGAAACCTAGCATCTGCTGATGTCTATGACTTTAGGCAGTCATTGACCACAAAGGATTAGCAATTAAATATTCTTTTTAAAAAATGGCACTTTAATTTATGATTGTTAAGTTGTCCAAATATGTTTGCTCTCTTAAAAAGGTTATTTCTTCACTAGTCACCTGATTTCACAAAATTATTTAATTTAATTTCCAATATACCGCGGTAGACAACTGAAAAAACAATGATTTTGTCAAGGTCCAAATATTTAAGAACCGCAGTGTATGTACTGTATGTACTCAATGGGACTTACTTTGCCATCGTTGTGTTTACCCTGTTGAGAGTTTCTAGAGTGGAAAATGTGACAGTTAAAATAGTGATATAGAGAAGTGGTTCAGTATAACAGCATCCAAGCAAATTTTAAGGTTTGAATTCAATACAATGTGAGAAAAAGATCGTCTGAGCTAAGGAGCTGCACATTATGATTGCAACTGATAGTATTTATGCTCCTAAAACACAGGATGACACACTTATGCACTGGATTGCTGATGTTTCCTTGAAAGGATGAATGATGCATCCCAATCTGTTTTTCACATTCCACAACAGCTAGACCAAGCATTTCTAATTTGGTTCATAATACTCACATATGACTATTGATGAACTAGTGCACTAGGTAACAGGAATACCAAAAGAGAGTTTAAATGCATTAGTAATGAGTAACGGACAAAAACATAACAAAGACAAAAGCACGAGGCATAGCTGTACTTACAACAGTTGCTGCATAAAAACATGTTGACAATGTTAAGCTCCATCTTCATTTTATATGTACAATGATATCTGATACACAAATCCTTTGGCTATCTTTCTTGTATCCTAAATCCTTCATGACCACTGTTGCTCAGTGATCGCTGGCCCCCTTGCTGTGCATAGTCTCCTTTTACCTTATTGGCTGGGTGTCTGCTCTTCTGCTCCTGCTGTAATCCTTCTGCAGTCCAGCTGCTTCGAGAGTGCGTCAGTCACTTCTGCTTATCTGCCTTTATGTGTTATACTCTCCTCCCTGCTTTCACTTTGGGTAGACCAGAGTCTCCTCTTTTATGCCAATCCTATTACTTCATTACCCCTCTTCTTTTATGGGATACATGTATCAAAATAAAGATGGTATTGAGCTTAAAGAGATCATGGTACGGAGCATGATATATTAGAGGAAAAATGTCATACATTGGCTATGCTAGGATGGAGTACATGGAATGTGTTAATAAGGTCTTGTCCCTATTAACATTGTTTTCTACTACCTAGCACTGCTTCCCAACTATAGCCGCCCCCTCTGACATTGATACAGAAGTCATGAGTCACCGGGATGCCTGGTCTTCCACTCCAGCCTAAAACACCAATGGGGAACAACACACTGTTGCTATGATAAAAAGACATCTTTAGATCCTATTTATCTTCGTTTGTGTGGACAGTAAGTAAGAAACCCACCACATGCAGCATGCGTAGCTAAGTAAAATGCCAGCTTGTCTGTTGTGGAATTCCTTTTTTTTCAGCCCTAAATGTAAGTTTTCTTATGATTCAAGGTAATTGATGATGTAGTTGAGGTACAGGAGATGAGTGGGAGAGGCTCACAGCCTGTGATTTCTGGATTTGTTCTTGCAAATGGACTCAGCAGATGGTCTGCAGTCAGCTTATAGTCCCTGTCCATCTGGCACACAATGGTAAGTGTGACATTGCCTTTTAACATTGATTAAGATAAAGCTTTCAATTAAGTTGAATGGAACCCATGATACAGTAAGCAGCTTGTAGGTGCACTGGAAATCCCTGTATGGTGTTAGAATCCTTTTTCAATGCTATCCACACAGTTCAAGTCCAAACACGTATGATATAGCATATTATGATGGCATATGGCCAACTGCTGCTTAGAAACATCTCTCTGACAAATTAAATGTTGAAACTAAGAAAGCTTATTGTTTTTTGGGAAATATATGCTCATTCAAAATTTGATGCTATCAAATTCAAAAAAGCAACAAAAGTCTGGAAAAATTGCATAATGCTAAAAAACCCTGGTTATCTCACAACCAATTAGAAAAATTGGCAACATGTCAGTGGCATGATTGGTAATAAAAAGAGCATCACAGTTTGAAGGGCAAATAGTGCAACAATTTATGAATAGAAAAAGAAAGTTTTTAATTACATTTTACACAGCATCCCAATTTTATTATTTTTTGGAAGCAATAATTTATTGTCCCAATATTTTTTGGAAACGGGGCTGTAATTGTTTGCAAATTGCTGTGGTATAAAAGGAATGAAATGCTTCAGGACATGCTGTTATAGGAAAATAATCAACTTTGGGGTGGTAATAGTAACTCCGCTTTGCATTAGGCCGCCACACACTATCCTGTTATTCATTATTTTCTATAACAGCACACCTGTCTTGCTTTAGTCCTTACTGTGTGGTCTTCTTAAACACAACTAATTACATCCCTGACCATTGGTTCATGACTGCTTGGTGAAAGTATCAGAATGTGGTGCGCACATGGCCAGGCGTTCCCATGTGCTGTCCATATACTTCTGTTTCCTCTATCCTTCCCTTTCACAGTACTGTAACAAATTTATATATTGACAATAGATTTTTTATGGTTTGTTTTCAAAAGTTATAATAATATTTTATATAATAAAAGTTATAATAATAATAATAATAATAATAATAATAATAATAATAATAATAATAATAACTTTTAATGACTTACTGATTCAAACTTGAAGACAAACTTATTTGTCAGTTTGGCTATAGTAATAATTTTCTTTCTTTAGGCTCTCTAGATATTCTTTTTTGTTCTTTGCATGCAGTGCTTAAGCTGTGTGTGGCATGTTTTGTACCACATTCATATTGGCATTCATTTAAATATCCCAGCTGTTCTATTTTGAGAGTGCGTGTCTATGTTTAGGGAAATATCACACTGTTGACTCCAGTCTCTTTGGGGGAGGATATGATATTTAATCCACTTAGTGTATAGCTTATTCTCAATAAGCTGCCTGGCCTGTTAAACTGTACAAGTAAAGAACAAACAACATGAGGAATAGTATGCACATAATTACTTACTGCACATATACATATTGTTTTATTCAAAAACCAAAGCAAAGATTACTTGTTGTCAAACATTACTGTGGTGGATATGTGTTTATGGAGACTATATTATTTAAAAAAAGCTTTATTCACATTGCTTATATGCCTGTTCAAGCTGTCTAAATTATGATTGTTGTGCAATACAAATAATTGCATGCAGAACTGAATATTTGCATACATTCACAGTATGCTATACACTACTAAAAACCACACAAGTTCACCAATACATAAAAGGTTTAAAAATATACTTACTGAGGAAGAAGCAGCCCTTTCTGGGAAATGGCTTTCACTGAAACGATGGCAAGAATGGCCACCACACAGGGGCAGGTGTGTGTGTGTGTGTGTGTGTGTGTGTGTGTGTGTGTGTGTGTGTGTGTGTGTGTGTGTGTGTGTGTGTGT
>JAQQZX010039273.1:0-14031 GCA_030068355.1 Notoglanidium maculatum | reverse complement strand
AATAGACCAAGAGAAAGCATTTGACAGAGTTGACCACAGTTATCTTTTTAAAACACTGAGTGCTTTTGGATTTGGTGATAACTTTGTGTTGTGGGTGACGGTGCTGTACACAGGGGTCACTGCAATGCTGAAGGTGGGTGGTGGGCTGAGCTACCTGAGAAAGGTACACAGATGTATCAGACAGGGCTGTCCTATTTCAGGGCAGCTGTATAGTCTAGCCATCGAACCCCTGTAGATTGACAGCAAAGATACAAGGTATGTCAATACAGGGAGTACAGTCTATAGCACTGTCAGCATATGCTGATGATATTACTGTCTATATTAAAAGATAGGAAGAAGTGCAGGCGCTTAGTGAAGTTTTAAACATTTGCGAGAAGGCTTCTTCAGCTAGAGTAAACTGGGGTAAATCTGAAGGTTTTATTATGGGACAGTGGCAGCAGTGGGGCCCACCTGGTTTACCAGGTGGTTTGCAGTGGGGCAAAGCAGGTCTAAAATATCTGGAGGAGGGTGTAGTGGGGAAGGTGAGCGACAAGTTGTCTAAATACTGTAGCTCTAAAAAGCTGTGGGACCTGCCACAGCTGCCAGAGTCTTGGTTGCCAACAACCTGAGTGCTTCCATGATGTGGCATGAGTTTAGGGCACTGGAACCACCAAGCTCTCTAGTGGCCGAAGTGCAGAGGCGACTGGTCGACATCTTCTGGTTGGGGGAACATTGGACCAGGGCTCCTGTCCTCTACCTACCAAAAGAGGAAGGATGACAAGGTCTAATCAACTTGCAGAGGCGGATAAAATCCTTCGGAGTACAGTCAGCACAGCGGCTACTGTACAAGCAGGACCTGATGTGGATTGGAGCAGCAAGTGTGCTGTTAAGGTGTGTGGAGGACTTGGGGTATGACAGGTACCTGTTTGTACTAAAACTAGGGGTGATGGACCTGTCCGCTACTACCCCTTTCTATCAGTCTGTTTTAAGAGCATGGAAAGTAAATAGAGACACTTTCAAGGATGTTAATCAAGAGCCGCTGTTTCACAACCCACTGATAGAGGCACGAATACTGAAGTCCCCAGCAATTCAAGCCGCCTTCACAAGAGCTGGACTGACCAGGCTAGGGAGTCGGTGGCTCCTGGAGGACTGCAGATGACCTTAGCTAAATAGCCGGTGTCAGCTCTAGATGACTGCAACAGAAGGTCCTGGAGGAAGTGACCTCTGCACTACCGGGGAATCTCAGGGAGGCGCTGGAGATGCAGACTACACCTGAGCTGCAGAGAGGAGACCAACGGCCTTTCCCAGCATTAACAGTTTCCCCTGCGGTGGAGAACCATCAGGAGGGAGAGGGAGCGTTACTCTCCTTTACAACTCCGCAGCTAATGGACTTTGAGAGGACATCCAAAAAGGCACTGTACCAAACTTGTGTCAAAGTCACACACCTGAACTCTCTGAGTGGACTGAAGGAGTCAAAGTGGTCGGGTGTGTTGGGGCCGGGTTCTTCCCCACGAGGGTGCTGGAGGTCCCTGTACAAGTCCCCTGCAGAGAAGCGTACAGCAGATCTACAGTGGCGGATAGTACACAGTGCCGTGGCCACAAACAGACGGGGTCAACAGACCCAAAACTAATGATGAAAGGCTTAGTGATGTCACGGCTCAGAGTAGAGTATGCCCATTTTAAGATAAATCATGACCTGGGTAAATTCTCAGAGCTTTGGGGCCAAGGTGGTGTTTTATGTGTTAAATGATGTGGAGGAACTGGTTATAAATTTTTTATGTTATTGGTGTTTTTTCTTTTATTTCTCTATGACTTTATCTTTCCATAAAATTTTTTACATTTATTTATTTATCTACTCGTTTATTCATATGATTTTTTATTCATTCATTCATTTACTGATTTATTTACCTATTCTTATTAATAAAGAGACAAACATGGGTACATTAATGATGGATGAAAAGTTCTGTTTTTGTGTCCCTAGTGCCAATGTGAAAATAAAGTCATTGTTAAAGTCGAAAAAAAAAAAGTTTCCCTGTCTCTCTCCCCGTCTCTCTCTCTCCCTCCATCTCCCTGTCTCGCGCTCTCTCTCTCCGTCTCTCTCCCTCTCTCTCCGTCTCCCCATCTCTCTC
Source organism: Notoglanidium maculatum (assembly GCA_030068355.1). Classification (NCBI taxonomy): domain Eukaryota; kingdom Metazoa; phylum Chordata; class Actinopteri; order Siluriformes; family Auchenoglanididae; genus Notoglanidium; species Notoglanidium maculatum. The sequence goes on along the minus strand of JAQQZX010039273.1, from coordinate 11,923 downwards.
TCTCTCTCTCCCTATTTCTCTCTGTCTCCCTGTCTCTCTTGCTCTCTCTCTCTCTCCATATCCCTGTCACTCTCTCTGTCTGTCTCTCTCCCCATCTCTCTCTCTCACTCCCTATCTCTCTCTTTCCCCCTCATGAGGCAGGAGAGAGATGCCACAGTAATCTGCCGTGTTCCTCACACACACTACAGCATTTATCTCACACTTATTTAAAATCACTGCTGCTTTTATCACAGTGTTTATGATGGAATCATCTGAGTCTATTTGTGTTATTGTGTTGGTGTTGTGTTGACGTGTTAAACTCCTCTCTGTTCTGACTGTGCGAAATGGAGCCTCAGAGGAAATCACATCTGCCTCCAGTGTGTTGTGTTCAGATGGCTGAGGCGTGTGTGTGTGTGTGTGTGTGTGTGTGATATAATCAGATTAGATGGTAATAAAATCTATTAACTAGATAATATCTATCGAAGACATGAGTGTCTTCCTTTGATTAATGCAACACACACACACTTATTTAACAGTTTATGTTACTCAGCTTTTCTGCTGATATGGATTTCTATCGCTGGTTTCCATTATATGGGACACAGTCATTCTTTCTTTCTTTCTTTCTGTTCTTTGTAATATTTATTTATAATTTTGGTTTTATGGTCTTGTCTTTTTGTTTGTTCCATGTTTCATTGTTCTTTTTTTATCTTTATTAATTTAGCCTTTAGTTTTTTTTTTTTACTTTTTTATATTTATCTTTCTTCTTTCCTCGTTGGTTTTAATTTCTTTCTCTCGTTGTTGTTTTGTTTTTTCTTTCATGGTCCGTTTCTTTATTTATCTCTGAACTCGTCTCTCTCTCTCTCTCTCTCTCTCTCTCTCTCTCTCTCTCTCTCTCTCTCTCCCTCCCTCCCTCCCTCCCTCCCTCCCTCCCTCCCCCTGGCCAGAAGACTGCTCACCACATGGTATGGCTCAGATCAGATCAGAGCAGTGTGTGAGTGTGTGTGTGTGTTTTAGTACCTGTTATTTCATGCTTCAGTGAGACTCAATGGTTTCAGTATCAGCTATGTAAGTTGGTTTATTTAACAGCGATAGGCGGCACATGGGGCACAAAAACTTTTGGCTCAGCACACGCAGAATTTATAGCTTATTCACTCAAGAAGAAAATTCCCAGTTAATCACGCAGAACATTCTGGAACAAGAAAACAGCTCAGACAAGTAAAGGCACGATTTTACACAATTTAACCAATAACGGTTCAGTCGAGACATGGTGATTAGCCAAGACGTGTTAATCAAACCGTGACAATTAAGCCAAGACGTGTCAATTGAGCTGAGACATGTCAATTAAAGCTAGACGTGTCAACTAAACCTAGACGTGTCAATCAAGACGTGTCGATTAAGCCAAGCCGTATCGATCATCCATGACGGATCAGTCAGCTGAAATGTGTTGATGAGCCCAGATGTGTTGATCATTTGAGACGTGATGTTCAGCTGAGACGTGTCCGTCATTTGAGACGTGATGACGAGTGTGACGAGACGTGTTCAGCGTCTGATGTGTGTTTTTTATTTGTTATTGCGTGTTTACTGAGGATGGGAACATCAGAACTGATGACATCACTTTAAAAACATCTCAGTGATAAAAACACACCTCTTCTGACCAGATCCTTCATCCTGTCACGGAAAACATCTGGAATACCAGGGACTGCAAGCATCACCTCAATCAGCGTATAGAACTATACGAGCGGTGGGACGTGAAAAACGTTAACAGCGTCCCATCAGCAGGATCACAGCTCCGCTCACGTGCTGACGTGCACTCTCAGGAACAGAGCTCAAATCTGCACGTCTAATCCAGAACTCTTCTGGGAGAACCCTGGGAGAACCCCACACCTGAGAGGGTTCCTGCACTAGAACCTGTTGCATTTCTTATTTAACTTTACATTTTATTTTACACTTTACAGACTGAAATATCTTACTTTAAGGTTTTATACAGATTTACACAGTTAAACGTCAATTTCAATATTTTCTTTTCATTTCTAATGTTAGATTTTACTTTATTTTTAGATTTTATTTAACTTTTAATCTAAAGTGTGTGTGAGATTTTCCCACTATTTATATTTTTTTATTTGAATTTTGAATGCGATATTTTACTTTAATAATTCTAGACATTTTCTTTTTACAGATTCCTAGATTTATTTTAACCTTAGAGTCGAAGATATTTTTTTATGTATATATTTTTTAATTCCAAATTTTAAAGTATGAGCTATTTGCTTTAATTTCTATATTTTATTTTCAAAAATTAATTACATATTTTCATAGCATTTAAAATTATAAAAAAAAATAAAATAAATTTTTATTTAATAAAATAAATTTCGCATTTTTATTTAATTTTTTGAAAGATATTCGACTTTAATATTATTTCTTATTTTTGGTTTACTTTAATCCTCAATATATTAGTTTTACTTTAATTTCACGGCTGAGTTTCGCCAATTAAACATTTAAACCTTCCATCTCATTACATTACCTATGAATAAATGACAATCATTTCAGAAGAATCTTTTACCAACTCTTGATTTCTACTCTATTATATAAAACTCATCAATGTCTCTGCTGCTGCTTTAATCCAATAAAAACGCTCAGTTTAGTGAAACTGGACAAAACCACATGATTATCTGAAACACACCCCGTTCTTTACTCTGAATCGTACTACACAGGCTGATTAACCAGAAAACAGGTGAAAAGTTTACTCAGCGCTCACCGACCAATCACAGACGGCCGTGCGGGGCCTCTGGACCAATCGCAGCCCTTCCTGTCAGGTTCCCAGTGACGGCTGGAAAAAGAGCGCTGATTAATTTCACCGTTCATTAACCTCCGTAATCATCAGGCTTTATAATCCACTCATCAGGCAGAGCTTCCGCCTTCAGCACGCTAAGAACTGGCTGATTTTCTTCACTAAACGTAACGACAACGTGTCCTTGACCAGAGTGAACTGTGTGGAAAAGCAACCTGCAGCTTCGTCTTTTAGGGAGTTTGTAAAAAAAAAAAAGCAGTTTACTTTCATTTGTAACACAGCGGATGGGAAACACACCTGATATCTTTCCTGTTTTAGTGCCTCATTGTTAGAGCTGTGTGTGTGTGTGTGTGTGTGTGTGAAGGAAGGATGATGGTGGATTTTCTGCTCTATGGACTGAGCAGGAAAGAGAAATAACTCCAGGTCATGAATATAAAAGGCGTCTGAACCGACCCGGTGGTAAAGATCCCATTATGTCCTGTGTGAAAGCGGTTCTGAACGTTTCCTTCAGTATAAAGACGCCCCAGGAAGCGCTCGCTCGCTCGTCTCTCTTTAATCTCCGAAACCTAAAATTGTAGACGAGGTGTAGAAGGTGTGTCTGAGAAGCAACACTTCCAGGGCTTTTAGGAAAGTTTGTGAGGTTCTAGCACAGGCACAGGTACACGTTACGGTCATGTGCCCCAGTAATGATCAGGCGTGGCCACGCCCACTACAACAAGCGCTTTTAATAAAAGTCAACGCAATCGGAGTGTGTTTAGACGAGGTGTGTGAAATCAATTTACTTCGAATAAAGCAGCTCCGAGTTACTTTAAAAGGTTTGTTTTTGGAGCTACTCGGAAAACAGGAGAGCTTAAAGAGGTTTCAACAAACGAGGCAGATGAATGTTTGTGTTATATTACGATACGTTTCAGATGAATGAAAATATTTAGAATTTAGACATCATGAACCCATCAGCGTGTAAGAGATCTGTGGAAACTTCAAGCTGATTCTAATCTGAAGCTTGGTGAGACGAGCCGCTCTCCTCCGACCCGCGTGCCATCAGTTCCTCCTAAAGGTTCCTGGGCTCTCTGCACTTCATTAGCATAAAGAAATGTCAGCGTGCGGGGCGTCCGTGGCGCGGTCTGCGCGCGGCTGAGCTGAAAGCCATTACTGTGGCATTATAATAACATTTAAAATACCAGATTACGGCGGAGAGGAGCAGACGAACCGCTCGGGGAACGCTAACGAGGACGGAGGCAGAGGCAGGAGTCAGGAGGAAAGGAAATTATTCTACAGAGAGCTTTAGCGTGCTGTGTTTAACCGCTTCTGTGAGAGCGTGGAAAATGTCTTGTACCTATTCATTTCTTCACTGCAGTCAGTTTGTTCTAAAGACACCCAAAGTTTTAAAAAGATTTGACGCAGCGCCACGCCACGCCCTTACTTTTTTGTACTCTTGTGAGGACCAATTTGTAAGACTTCATTATACTTGTGAAGTCAGTTTTGGATGGTCCTCAGAGCGGTTCTAATGGTTTCGTAAATAAAAATGAGAAAAGAGCCAAAAGGTTTCCTTTTCATTCCTGAGGTTAAGGTGAAGGTTGGGTTTAGGTGCAGGTGTAGCATTAATTACCTGCATTAATCATCATGTCAGGGGAAGGTCCTCACAAGGACAGTACACCAATGTGTGTGTGTGTGCGTGTGTGTTTGGTGTACTGCACCAAACAAATTGGTGGTTCTCACGCTACACTTTCCAGTCGCTTTTTCCTTCTGTCTCGTTCCTCCTCCTTGTTGGAGCTGAGGCTTTGTTCCTGTTTTGATTCGGTGACGGGTCCCCCAGAGCACAACGTTCACTCTCATTATTTATAGAGACACTTTATATAACCTCCTTACCTGAATTTCAACCTGAAAATATCTGAGACATTTTAATGCTTTTTATTTTATTTGAACGTTTACGCTTTCATTTTGTTTAGGCCTTTGCTTATACGTTTAATACAATTAATTTGAAATAAAGTCAGAGATATTTGTCTTGAATATTTTGATATTGTTTTGAAGTCTGTACCTTACAGTTAAATTGAAATATATTTTACATTTAATGCTTTTATATTTTTACCTATTTTTAACTTTAGATTTATTAGAATTTAACCCTTTCTTTTTCAGAGATATTTGGAAGTTTTCAGTCTCTGCTTCTTGAGTTTGATCAGTTCTGTTTTTTGATCTTATTTCCTGTTTTTTTTTTTCTTCTCTTGTCCTGTGTTTATCTTCCTCTGGCTTTGACGCTGGCCCACGTTTGAGATTTTGTTATTTCGATTTTCCCACTAAAAGCCCTTGGAGCAGATCCCTGATTATGCGGAATCGTGCTCGTTATAACCGCGTCCCCGTTCCACTCGGCTGAGACAGGAACAGAAACCTGGCTGCCTCTGGCTGGTGCGCCGCCGCGCAGAAACGCCTCTTTCTCAGGAGGAGCGGCCCGTGAGCGAGAGACGAGCCTTCACAGTCTCACTCACAAACGAGCGGTTTGCAGAAACTTCACTCAATATTAAACCTGCACCGTATTCCAAACTGCTGAAGATATCGGAGGGAAAGTTTGCCGACAGTTCGCGAGCGTTTAAAAAAGCGTTCACGCTCGCTCGGAGGCGCAGGATGCTGAAAAGGAAAGTCAGAGGCAGGAAAAGTCGAGAGTTTACAAAATACTAAACCTAACAAACCCAAAAGTACGGCAGTGGAATCAGCAGGAATGTGAAATGTTTACTCTAAATTAGTTTATATAAGCTTAACCCTGAACGCAGGCACAAAGTTTATGTGGACTCAAAGAAGACGTTTTCTAAAACACAGGCCAGACTTTTAGAGTGAACCCCATGACCGTACGATCGTATAAAAGGACTAACCAGACTCAGAGTAAAATAAAGCATTATCGAGATCACTGTTTAGGGAAAGAGTTTATCCTGACTGGGATTTAAACAAAACAAATAATCTAGAGCAAGTAAAAAGAAATCTAGGTTCAAATGACATAAAACAAGGAATTAAAAGACTCTTGATTACGTAAAACAATTTACTAGTTAAAAGTTTGCCGGAGCTGGAATGATATGAACCTGGTATCTAGAACAGGGGCAGAACGTTTATCCTGATTTATAAACAAATTGTCGGAAAACAAATTAGAATGGCCTCGACATAAAGAAGTCAGCCAGACTAAGAGTAACGATGGCTTATCTAGGACTGAGATTTCACCCAGACTGGATTATCTAGAAAAGAATGAAACATTCCGAGTTTAATATATAAAACATTCATATTTAGAGAGGGAAAAAGTTTACAAGGACTTCAAGTGAATGATTAGGAAAATCCTGGTTGTGTAAAACGAATAGCTAGAATTAAAGTTTGCTGGAACCCGTATGGTATGAAAGGACTCTGCTCTAGAACCTGGGCAAGACGCTTGAACATATAACTAGAATAATGAATGCTGTAGATGAGTGTTTACACAGACTGGAATTTAAATCAACGAATTATCGAGAACGCTAAACTACACAAAACAACTCGTCATGTTCTACTTTAGCAGTCTGGAAAATTCAGATAACTTTATTATTAGCTATAGACAAGTATTTTTTGATTAATTTAATTGATTATACCAGATAAAAGTGATTCCTCGGGGAGGAATTTAAGATTCGTATTAACTGAAAACGTTTCATCTGCATGAGAGTTACACTTGACATGTTGGCTTCGTAAGTTTAGAGAGGTTAGGATCGTATCGTTTAACGGTAAACGTCACGTTTCCGTGCAGCCAGCGAGTTCTCTCTACAGGTCTGAATTCATGACACGAAGTGAGGAGTTCAAAATAACAACGCAATCGAACTTTAAAGCAACTGAAGCTGGCTGGATCGTTCAGCTGTCTCTCTGGAAATGTTTAGTTGTAACAAATTACAGGTTTTATAAATACACACAGGTTGGTAGGTACAAACAGGAGGCAGGTGTGAGGGCCAAAACAAACAGCCTGAAGAGATGTGTTTAATGAAAACACAGTCACAATAAACCACCACGCTGGGTCATGTTCGCCGTAGAGCCGGTTTCTTTTCGTGAGAGATGCTATTAGACTTGGCATAACTCTTAACGAGTCGTACAGAGGTCATACAGGTCATGTAGCTATAAAGATGATTAAGCTAGCTATTAAGCTATTATGCAAACAAAAAGCAACTGTCTGCCTGTTCGTAAATTGTACTAAATAGCAATGTCTCCAGAATGTTTCAACTTGCAGCAACTAAAACACAACGACGACAACAAATAAAGGTCCAGATTTCAATGATATGAACTGAATATCTGGAGGTTAAGGATTAGCTGATGTGAGGAAATTCCCAACAACATGAGCGAAACGCTACAAAGCTGAGTCACGTAAACCGAACTGATAAAACTTTGAGATCATCTCCATTTGTTCTCTAGGATGCAGGTGGGAAAGAGAAATGTCCTGCAGGTCGTCTGCGGCTCCCAAAGAAAGGGCCGACTTTAAAAGCTGGTTTTACACTTTACAGATGTTTTAACAGTACGCTTCGGTTTGAAACTGCTCCTGGCGTTTTCTCTGCGAGACGCAGCAGTAAAAATGATCATGACTGAATAAACACACACACACACACGCACACACACACACACGCACATGCACAGGGACACACACACACACGCACATACACGCACACGCACATACACGCACACGCACGCACATACACGCACACGCACACACACACACACGCACATGAACACACACACACACACACACACTCACACACACACGCACACACACACATGCACACACACACGCACATGCATAGGGACACACACACACACGCACAAACAGGCACACACACACACACACACACACGCACGCACGCACGCACACACACAGACACACACACATGCGAACAGGCACACACACTCCCACACACACGCACGCACAGACACAGACACACTGCTGTTCAACGGCTTCTGGCAGAAAGAGGCTGCGATTTAAATGACGTTGGAACATGAGCGTGGAGTTTATACAGATTACTTATAAGATAGAAAAATCAACTTTTTTACGAGGAACAACTTGCCTACAAGACGTGTGGAATTGATTATTGTAATTCTACATATTCATTTCCTTCTGCTTTAAAAATGCATTAGGGACTTTCTCCCAGTGGGACGTGATATGAGGAGGCGATCGGAAGCGATGGATTTTAAAGAGATGAAGCTCGCACAGAATAATGACATATCATTCAAATGAGAAACTCATTCATGGAAACATTTTTAAACATATTTAAAATCTGGGGAAATACAGACGACGTTTTTATAAACTTTACATTTTTCGCCCTTTTAATTCTTACAATATAAAGTCTTTAAAAAACATTCCTAAAAAAGTCCCAAAGACACTACAGGAAATGTTTGAATGCCTTTTATTAGGCTTAAACTTTTTATAAAACGTCAAAAAACAAACAACAAAACAAAAATACTTCAAATTTCTGTCTAGAAAGATTTTTACATAAATCTACTGAACATACTTTACAGGCTTTATAAAAACAGCGAAGGGTTTTCACCTTTAAAGAATGACAGTAAATAATATTTAAAGGCAGAATGTCATTTTTCATTCTTAAGAATCTTTTAACTCCTGTCACGCGGCCGCTGGACGTCGGGGAACGGCGCCGGAGCCGTAGCGTCTGTCTCCTGACTGTAATTACATTTGAATGTCTCTGAAATGCTCTCGGCTCTTTTCCAGCGTGTTGTTTAAAGGTGTTATGAGCCCGCACCTCCGGCCGAGAAGTAACACGTTAGGGTGCTGCAGGCGAAGCCGCAATTAAGCAGCTGCCATTCATGCGCTCGCTCACCAAGCCAAACGCAAACACACAAACCGACACACTCGCTCCCGTTCAGCCGAGCGATCCCGAGCGCCGTGGAGCTGCAGACCAGGCCGAGCAGCTGAGCGCCGTGCGGGGAAGAAGAAAGGAGCTTAAAACACTCCGGTCCTGTTTTAGATTAAATGATGGGTTTTCGCTTCCTCACGCTTGGCATGCTGAAGGTGAGGCGAGCTGCACTCTGGTGGAACTCCACCGCCATAAACATGCCTTAATCACGCCGTTCACACAGCCTGAAACCCCAGGCACGCTATTCCACTGGAGCCTCACCAAAATTAACACACACACACACACACCAAAATTAACACACACCAAAATAAACACACACACACACATGCCAAAATTAACACACACACACACACACACCAAAATAAACACGCACACACACACACACCAAAATTAACACACACACACACACACCAAAATAAACACGCACACACACACACACACAAAAATTAACACACACACACACACACCAAAATTAACACACACACACACCAAAATAAACACGCACACACACACACACACACACACACAAACACACACACACACACAAACACACACCAAAATACACACACATACACTGTGAACTAATAGGCCAGCTTTTGGAGGAGATCGCTGTATTTAGTGAAGGTTTAGGATTTAATTTTGGCCTCGCACGACGAGTGCAGATCCGCTTACGTAACTGACCTCTCAGCTCCTCAACGCTCCTGAAGGCCAGGGAGAAGAACTTCCCAAAGCTCTCTGGGAAAAAACGTGCATGCGAAACGTGAGAAAGAGAGAAAAACCGAAGAAAGACAAAGAAGCAGGAGACTGATATCATCCCGACCTGATTAGGAAATGATTATCTCAAACAACTCATCTGGGTTTCACCGAAAGATTGTTTAGGACATAAATAATCTTTAATCAGACATTTTGTTGTGAGGAAAGACGATCTTGGGGAAATTTGTAATCCAGACTTGGATTTTATGAAGCGATGGGTTTCTCTACTCTCACCTCAGCTCACACCTCCGAAGTCCGAAGTTCATCCAGACCGGAATCCAAACACGAAACGGACAATTTACACAACGAAACAAAAATTACCCAGAAAAAAAAGGCAATTTAACCCAGACAGGACTAACGCTAATCTAGAGCACGGTGTTATTTAACAGTCATCAGGAACACAAGAGAGCCAAGTTCATCCAGGTTTGGATCTGATGAAATAATGATTTGGAGTTAAGCTTCAGGGTTTCTCTGCTCTCGACGCGCCTGATGAGGAATAAAACCGGAATAATGAATATTCAACTCCGTGCAATAAAAGATGAATAATAAAATCTTCATCAATTTCACAAACTGGTGCTGAGAAAGAGAATTTAACCTGGAAGTCTAGACTTGTATCTTTACGTAAATATTTAAATATTATCTGAAACTCGGGGCACCAAGGTTCTCCTGGAGCAAGGTTTTCTAGAACAGTTATCTAGAACACAGGAGAAAACCTTTTCATTAAATAATGATCCAGAACTGCAGTCCTGAGGATTCCTTTTCCTTCACAACTTCAAGTTTTCTGACATTCTGACCCAATAAAAAGAAGAGTTAGAAATGTATCCGGACCTGAACTTTACCAGAGTATTACCCAGAATGCAAAGGGAAATGTCCAAAACCCTGGTTTTATGAATTCATTTCCATGCACTCTCACTGTGCTCATACAATGTTCAGGAAACGTTCATTCATGCCTGAATCTAACGCATTTTTATCTAGAACACTGGATTTAAAAAAATATTATTTTGAAATTAAAGTGAAGAAAAAATTTTTTATATTACATTTAATCTAGAACACAGGAAAAGTTTATCCATACCCAGATTGAAAAATAAGGGTTTATCTAGACCGCCCCCCCCCCCCCCCAAAAAAAAAATAAATAAAATAAAGTAAATAAATAAATAAAAGCTCTGAAACACAGGAGTAAAGCTTTCCAGCCCGGGATTTCTTAAAAATGTTCAGGGACAAAATTTAACCCAGACCTGATTATTATGTACCATTATCTAGAACCAAGAGCAAGATATTATCTAGAACACATAAACCACTGGACTACCTAATAGAGCCACCTTTAACACTGAGCTGGTTCTGGCCTGGATTTGAGGAAATGATCTAGAACCTCTGAGGAGTAAATTTGCTCAGATTAGACCCTAAGACATGATCATCAAAAAGAAGAATAAAAGGCTTCACACATCTGGTGGGAATTTTTAATTCCATCTTGATGAATATTACAGCGTCTTCGCTGTGCAAACATTAATGCCAAAACAGTGTCTGAGTGGATTTACGGCTAAGAAAGCCCGAGGCGGTCAGCTAGAAACTGGCTGACTGAAAATGAAAAGCTGTTTTGTTGTTTTTTTTTATTTAAAGAATTTTAGATTGATGTTTCGCATTTAGTGAGGTTTTAAAGAAAATCACAAAGGCATGCTGAGAAAAAGAAAACCCTGGGTATTATGCAGTGTGTATTATGCGTAATACGTAAATAAAGATTCTTGCTAATTGGCGCTTGGATTCACAGGATTGTGAAGAAGTGAAAAGATTTCTCATTTCTAACAAATGTTGCAAGCTGGATCTCCGGCAGAATCATCCTGAAGGGAGAAATAGGAATGGGGATTTGATGATGCAGTTAAAACCATGATTGTATCTGGATTAGCTTAGCATTGATTAGCAAAAAGCTCATGTTTCTTTTAATAAAGCCCGATCCTCTTGATCGCAAAGCGTAGCGATTAGTAGAGGAGAGAACCCTGAGGTGCGCCATAGAGGCGTGGGTGATGGACGGCTCCTTTACTTGTTATATAAGCTTCGCTAGTGTCCGTAGCTCCGGCGTGAAACGTGATGAAGAGACACGACGACAGGTGTAAAACTGATACAGGTGTAAAGTGAAGAGGACTAGCACACTCCTGAAGAGCAAAGAGATGCCGTTGTAGCATATGTGTATCTTCATAACAGCAAAAAGTGGCATTGTCTTGAGTCGGGGTGTGTCAAGGAACATTCATGCATACACACACACACCCCCACATCCCCCCCACACACACACACCCACACACACACACACACCCACACACACACACACACCCACACACCCACACACACCCACACACACACACACACCCACACACACCCACACACACACCCACACACCCACACACACACAAATGAAGGCTTGCATGCATACACGCATAGACACTCACATGAAAGAATGCCATTCTAAAATATGCAAACACACCCTCAGTGCATAACACACACACACACACACACACACACACACACACACACACACACACACACACACACACACACACACACACAC
>JAQQZX010039204.1:0-10000 GCA_030068355.1 Notoglanidium maculatum | reverse complement strand
TAGATTCTAGGGCAGCTGATGATTGTGAATTTGTTCATTTTGATGGATCTGATACCAAGGAACCAAGTCTGTAATCCCGAACTGCCTCAGGAGCAGCTGATTCAGAAAAAAACCCCAAAATGACCAAGTATTTAGAGATGGTTTAATAAATACAGAAAAGCATTTAGCATTTTATTGCTAAATAAATGTCATGTAATTGCTACTGCAAATCCTGAAACTAGACTAACATGTTTAATAAAGTGTTAGCACGAGGATGTGAAACATTACAGTTGCCACCCACAGAATCAGTGTAAGACTGTTGAGACATTATGCTTTACGATTTCCTGACTACACGTCAGTGTTCTGGAGCTGCAGTAAACCACATTTACCACACTGTAAAGAAGAAAGAAAAAAAAAGAAACTTATTGTCCTCTCCAGGCTTCCATACCCTTCTCATTTGTCTTAATATATACACTTGCAGTCAAAAGTTTGGACACCTTCTCCTTCACTCAAACTTTTGATTGGTACTGTATGTTCTTTCCAGAGTGCAGTTACACTATATGGTCAAAAGTTTATGCAATAAGCTAGCTGTTGTATCACATTTTTATAATTTGTAAAATCATTGCTTCAGATAAATCTGTGCGTCTCAGAGCCTCCCTGGCTGCAGTTGTGGGGACCCTCGTGCTGCTGTGTGGGACTGCGAGTGTGCTATACGTCATTATGAAGAACAACAAGGCAGAAGCAGGTAGTGAAACCAGTAACACACCCAACATTTCTTCATTTGTAATGTAAATGTTTGTGATTTAAAGACAAGCTATTTTTTTTTTCTCTTTAGCCTCCACACAGTCTGGAAAACACACAGAACCTGCGGACACGCTGGACAATACAGATATGAATAAGGTGCACTATTAGGGTTTTATTTACTTATTATATTATATTTAAGATGAAACCAGTCCACGGGCCAAACAAACATGTTGCATGAGAAGGAGGTTTCTGTTTTTTAAGATTCGCGCATCTTTAGTAACTGCTGGTCAGTTAAATTAGGCTACTTTCTTTGGGGGAAAGAAAAACAGGTAAATTCATTACAAAATATCACGGGCAATCACACCAAATACAGATACTGATTGTCAGGCAGATGTAAAAGCTACAGGAGGTTATTAAACAAGGCAGCAAACTTTATCAAGGACAGTGTCAAAAATCCGGCAAAACTCAGATGATAAGACAGGTTAAGACAATAATCTCCATCAAAGTAACATTAATGCATGTAAACAAAGACTTGTTGAGATCTGGCAATGGATTATACTGGGCTTTACAGCAAGTGGACCTGAGTGTGCTTAGATACAGTGGCTGAAACTCTTGAGAAGAATGTGAGCGCTGAGAGTTCTGGGAAATTTGAGCAGGTTGCAGCAAATGCATGACACGTGTGTTACATGTGTTACATGCATAGTGTGAGTCTGTTAAGCATTTCTTTGTTATAAACATATCTTATTAAACTATTGTTTTTTTGTTATTGCAGGACAACTGTGTGTATCACAAAGGCATCCCGACAAACAGCACCCCAGCAGCCACTCTCCAGAGCCCGGATTCCATCATCTATGCGACTCCATCACTGAGCAGATCCCGGACTTGCAGTCCTCCATCCCGCTGCGATCCGGCTGCAATCTGGAGCTGCTCCGGAGAAACCCAGCGCCAACGTCTTGAAGCGGTGGTGTATTCTGATATTCTGCAATCTCAAACCTGTCCAGGATCTCAGAGTAATGCAGCACTTTCCACGTCAACACCGTCCATTTCCTTACACTATTCCAAACTCGTCTTTGAGCAGAGATCACATGTGCTCAGGGACGCTTCTGCTTTCTCAGAGGACTCACATGGTGTCTACGCTAACGTCCATCAGCACTGAAAACACTCAGACGCTTCTTCTGCTGCTTCTACACTGAATCAATCTTTTATAATCGATTACAATACTACAGTGTTTAGCCAAACCAAATGTGATTTGATTGTTTGAGTGTATCGGAATGATAATGAAAGCTTGTGGAACTTTTGTAGAAAAAAATTTATTCAACAAATAAACAAGTGAGGTTTGGAAAATATTTGTCAGCCAAAAACGTATTTGTGAATGCCAACAATGCCCTCTCGGATGCACAGATGTATGTGTATATTTTAATGCTCAATCTGTGGAAGTTATTTGCCAGTTAAACGAGTCCTTGGCTACATGAACATGTTGGAGAACGGATGATGTCGTAAACGCTGTGATGCCTACTCATTCCATGTTCACGCTCGTCCTAGTGTTCCACTTTGTATATGCAAAAGTTGTTTTGCTGCATTTCTAACAAAGATGCGTCACGTTTGAGAAACGAATGCAAATCATTTAAATATAGCGCTACATAAACAGAGCGGTTCTTGTCTAGGTTTGCTTGCATTCACGCTCTCGGTGTGTAAAAAGGACGTTTACGTGGACTACAAGACAAGATTTGGACGGAAAATAAATAAAAACATGATTCATCTACTGAACAGTGAGTGATTCATTTATACACAGGTCTCTGTTCACTGCTAATATACAGGAATTAGAAATTCAAATTAATATTAAGATATTACACAAACATACAAGTGATTTATCTTTGTGGTTCTGTTCTCTACTAACTCAACTAAATAATTCAGGCCGTGGCGTACATTATATATTGTATAGTATATTGACTTTGCCTTCGTGTTTGCTTTTCACTCAGGCACCAGCAAAGCTACACTCATTTTATTTTAGTATTTATGTATTTAGTATTTTATCAAAGTATGTTACAATATAGAGTGAACATTTCTGAAAAACAATTATGTTGAACATTTTATTTTTCACGTTTACGTGATCTATGTTGTTTCGTATTAGTGGTTTTAAAATCTTATCTTGCTAGTGATAAATAATTTCTCAGTCATGCAGATGTTACAATTTAGATTATGATCATGACAGGCATGTTGATGAGGTGTGTAACAGATACCATTAATAACATTCATTCCTGTGTCTCTCCCCCAGGAGTCACTGCTCTCTTACTAACAGCATTAATAGCCTGGGATATTTTCCTTTCCAGTAAGTAAACCTTAATTAAAAGGATTATTGAAAGGATAACAAAGGGAAATATATGTTAAAGTGGACTAAAATCATTGGAATGCTACTTTCTTCGCTAGTCACATGCATTTCTCTTGTAGTGAAAATCATTCCTGCTGGCAGACTGAAATCCAATAGCTGTGTTACGTGTTAATATGCAAATCAGCTTGTTGCAGTAAAACACCAGCTACTACAGTTACTCTTATTATTTTGTTTTATAGAAAAGAATGTTTGTTTTTTTCTTCTTCTGCATTTTGAATCTTGATAACCTTTAACGGCAGCTGCAGGTACATTTGTATATGTGGGTAAAATGAGTCGCAGACCTCCTGAAGCGGTCAGATTTAACTCTGTTTCATATGAATGATGTTCGCATTTGCACTTTCCATCAAGATATAATGCTGAGAGGATATTAGCAAGAAAGAACGAATGCAAGCAGGTAGATGTCGACAGTGTTAGTTCTGTTTTTCAGGTTGCAGCCTGAATCCACCTGAAGAATGCCAGGTAGAGTATTAACTGAAAATTGTTAACTGCTTTATGTTCGTGACTGATTTCTTAGCATTCGATCTTTTTGGTGGCGATGAATCTCTGAATGAAGGCTGAAACTGTACACCAGTGCTTGATATTTAGCAGTGCTTATATATCGTTAATATGTTCTACGATATTGTCATTTTCTCCAAAAGCAAGTCTAAGAGAAGGTTAAATCTCCTTTAGAATGATTTGAAATAACATTAAGCCATCATGGAAGGTAATGAGATTTTAGTTTTTATTTGAATGCTAATTATTTTTTGCTGTAGGGTGATTTGACAGTAAAGTGTGTGCAGGACTTCCTGATCCAAATACAGCACAGTACAGGTCCAGACACATACATGGACGACGGAGGTATTTGGTTCTATGATGATGTCCCACTACTGGATGCAAGTTACCCGATGATGTCACACAATCTACAGCCAGGTGCAATGCCCATAGTCAGGGTACACGAAGAACCACCAGGTGCAACGCCCACATTCATGGTATATGAAGAACCACGAGGTGCAACGCTACCAGCCATAGCATACGATGAACTACCAACAAGACCGATGCAAATGAAGGTTGGTCATTTTTATTAAAAGACAAAGGCAAACAATTAAAAATCATTGGAATTCCAGCACTGGCATAAAGGCTTTAATTAACAGCACAGTCATTGCATTTGAATACATAATAATTGCTGTGTCTCTCTGGTTGTTGTGTAGCATGTGAGAAGTTATTTAAATACAGTAATGAATCTTATGGATGATCTGATAAATGATGCTACTGACCAAAGTAATCTCACCTCCATTGGGAAAGATTTATTGAATACAAATGAGAAACTGGTGACCTCACTGGTGAAGGACACAGACACCTACAGCGACATCAGCTTCTCCGTCCAAAATTTTGGTAAGAAATCTGCTTCTGCATCGTGGAACCTCCAGGGATACAGTTCTAGCAATGCGCAATGTCAGATTTGCTTTGACAATTCAGTGAGAGACAATATATCCTGAAGAATAACAGTCTGGTCATAGCACTAATCCATTTGTACTTTACTAAAAGACTAGTCCCACAAATTCATACAACTTTTACTATACACATCATTTTTTCATACATATACATATTTATTCGCACTGAGAAAATGGCAGGATTGACACAGCAAACAACAACAACAACAACAACACAACAAAAACTCCTATTACAAGTTAAAACTCCACAGGCAACTTATTAAGGGTACATTCATACATCAGGTGGCTATTATGTGGTGTTAACACGGGCAACGTTTGGGATATTTTACAATCAGGGAAGTGCAATGTCATTGAGCTTTTCATGTAAACTAACATCCAGTCTGATAGAAAACAAAAGTTCGTCATTACCGTCCTAGCAACCTTTCTATGATAAATATCAACTTCCTGTTACAAGCGTACAATAGATATGCAAAGTTTTGTACAGTATATCCAAACCATGTTCAGTACCCCACACTGTTTGTACTCTGTGGTTACCTGAACTGCGTCCCTGCATGATTTGCGCCGCATATGCATTAACAGTTTACACGTGCACAAAACTGTCCAATGTCACAAAACTAAGTGCCTCAATTATGAAAAACAAAATCAAACCCTGCAATAAAACAGCAGAATCACCTAAACACCTACCAAACACCTAAACATACACAAATCACATAAAATATACTAAAATGTGCGTGCTGTATGGGAACGTACAATAAATACAAATCACAGGAAGAATGTGAACAAGTGTCGCAAATATGCTTGATGGGCTTTCAGTTCTTAATGCACACACTTTTGTGTTGAGAGTAAAGATGAGCTATATCTTTCCAGAGGCTCAGGTTTTCATGATTGGTCCTAAGTTCAATTTAAGAGGAACCCCAAGACTCACGACAAGCCACGCTGCTATGGATATCGATCTTGTTGGAATTTCAAACAGTAATAAAGGTACAGTAATTTTTTAAGAGCTGTGTATATTTAATAACATGCCGCAAAGTTCTTCTCACAATTTGGCTACTTCACCCTTCCGTAGCTTAGAAACATACAGAATTTAAACACGTTTAGCAATTTTAACCTGCACTATTTTTTATTCAGGATCAGCTGCTGTGGCATTCATGAGTTACAAAAATATGGCAGACATCTTCACACCTAATTTCTACAACATATTGATCGACTCGCAAAAAACCCTGATGTCCGCTGTGGTCTCTGTGTCGCTTCCCAATACATATCACACCGAGCTTAGCAAACCTGTCAACTTCACACTCAAACACATCAAAGTATGGTTTTTCTTTTACATACTTCTAATAGCTTTCATATTCATTTAACTTATTTGAAAGAGTTTATTTCGATGCTTTCTCCATTGGCAAGGAGTTGAGCCCGGAAGCCGTTCTGTCCTGTATGGGCTGGGGCGCGCACACGGGTCCTAGCTGTTACATCACACAGACCAACAGTACTCACACCGTCTGCTCTTGTTATAACATCACTACGTTCGCTCTCATCAGCGAGACTGACCCGTGCATGGTAAGTGCATGTATAATGCATGTATAAACAACCTCAGAATTATTGGCACCGTTTCATTTTTTTCGTTAAAACATTACTCTATAATAATAGTAATAAATAATAACTAAGTAATAACAAACGTTATATCATTATTAGCTGATTTTACGCCGAACACATAAGCAGAACAGAATATCTTTTTTTTCTGATATATTGCACATTTCATAAAAAAACTTATTGTTACAATAAATTCCAAATGTCTGATAGAAGGTTACGACTTGGTTGTAAAAACCAAAACAACAACAAAAAGATTAGATTAATATTAAGCAATTTTTACATAGTCAGCTAACATTAGACAAGCAGTTTGTTATTGTCAGTTCTGTACATAGTGATCAGCAAGCCTATGATGCCAGATACAATATAAACATATAAAACACACAAGGTCAAGCAGCAAGACTGCAAAGTGACTTTAAATTGATCTCACGCAACACAAAGGAAATGAGCTGTTGCCCTGAGTGCGGTCGCTGGGAAGCTTAATTCGTTTTACGTCAAACATTCCTGATTTTAATGCCAAATGCAGTGATCTCGGAAATTAGAATTGATTTCAAAATGTCCTTTGATTTTTATTATTTTATCTAGAGTGGGTTAATGGAATATTGTCCGTTGTACTTCTTGTTTCTTCTTTCGGAAAACATCCCTGAAGAATTACCACAGGAGGTGAGATATATTTGATTCTCCAACTTGGACAAAAATTTAGTAGTAAATTGGCTTTTCTGGACAGAATGGTCTTTAGATTTATGGAAATCTCTCTGTTTGTTGTGAAGACTGTGGAAAATTATTTGGCCACAACGATGCGCCTGACAGCACGGGTTGAATCTGTGTCAAAATTCTACGGATATATTTTATTGTACGTCAATGAAAGACTGGCATGTAAACTGGTGAAGGAAACAAATAGCTACGAGTCCATCAGCATCTCTCTCCAAACACTAGGTATGGAACCTGTTACTGAATTATATAACATTACACCTATGTGGTACATTTTATACATCTATATGAATGTTTCTATATATTCAGTTTATCTAATTTTGCTTTTTATTGTTTTAGCTTATTAGGGATTATGCTTTGTTCTTGAGCAAACATTTGAGCATTTCCAATATGGAATTGATTGATGCCAATAAGAGAATATGTACGTTAAAGAATAGAGCTAGAACTCAGTTGACCATTCAATTATTTTTTATTTTCCAGAGGTTGAAGTTTTCATGGTTGGACCTAATGTCACCTTGAGTGAAACCCCTCGACTCGACACAAGCCACGCCTCTCTGGATATTGATCTCATTGAGCTTTCAAAGAACAAAGATGGTATAGTAGTAATAGCACTATAGTACTCCTTTCTGACTAATTGGGGATTTACCCATGTTTTAGAACCATGGCTTTGGAATGAAGACTGAGAGGAGAAGCAGGATTTGTTTGAAATCTGCAAGTTATAAAGACCTTTTTACCAAAATTGCTGATGGACATCACCAACACTACTACAACTCTCTTTTAAAATCACATTTAATTATTCTTGAGGAAAAGACAATCAAATGTAATTTTATATTAAATTAAAATGTTTAATTTTTATCAAAAGCAGTAAATCTTTTAATATCAGTCATTTGTAATCACCTATGACGCAACCACCTGAGCTAGAAAGATTCAAATAAATCAGTTCAATTTAACAGCACACTGCAGCCTCAGAGTCGCATTTTAAATTATTAAGAAGACATAATATCGCCTCTGTCTTGAGGATGCAAAAGAATGCAATGTTAGATTTCAGTTTGCTATAAGAGAAAAGTTGATACATTTTTCCGAGTCGTTTATTCTTCTCAAACCACAGGAATTTGCCAAAAATATTACTTTTTGTTATTACCAAGTAATAATAAGAAAATCTGCAAAAAGTAAAATCTCTCTCTGTTTTAAATGTAACTACAGGATCAGCAGCCGTGACCTTCATGAGCTACACCACCGTAGCAGACAGACTGGAACCCAGCTTCTACACAGTTGACGACTATGTAGATAAAACCATCATGTCTACTGTGGTGACAGTAAATCTTCTCAGAACCCCATACCAAAACTTCATCAAACCAGCCAACTTCACTCTTAAACACATCAATGTAAGTGATTTAAATATGTTTTTGGTGATTTAATATTTATTTAATATGAGTTATTTAATATTAGTTTTTCTCATTTCGTCATTTTCCAGGATATTGCTACAGACCCTGATGGCATTCTCTCCTGTGTACTTTGGGACTGGTACGGATGGACTACAAGTCTCTGCATCGTCACACAGACCAACAGCACTCACACTGTGTGTTCCTGTAATGAACCAGGAGCCCTGGCTCTTTTCATGCTGACCATCTCATGCAGGGTAAGCGATCCTCAGTATAAGACTTCCAGCACCAATAGGTATCAGGACTGGTAACTAGGAAAGAAATATTATAATTTGAATCTAAACAAGGATAAGAATTAATTAAGTTAATCAAGTGAATGCTTAAAAAAGAGCATAATTTATACCTACTGCCTCTGTTCAAATATGCAATAAATAGAAAGGTTATTGACAGGCAAGTGAGTACAGCCGTGGCTAAAGGTTTTGAGAATGATACAAGTATTGGTTTTCACAAAGTTTGCTGTTTAAGGGTTTCAGATCTTTTTCTCAGATGTTTCTATGATATACTGAAGTATAATTACAAGCGTTTCATAAGTGCCAAAGGCTTTTATTGACAATTACATTAAGTTTATGCAAAGAGTCAATAGTTGCAGAGTTCGCCCTTCTATTTCTAGACCTCTGCAATTCACATGCTGTCAATCAACTTCTGGGCCAAATCCTGACTGATAGCAGCCCATTCCTGCATAATCACTGCTTGGAGATTGTCAGAATTTGTGGGTTTTTGTTTGTCCACCCGCCTCCTGAGGATTGACCACAAGTTATCAATGGGATTAAGGTCTGGGGAGTTTCCTGGCCAGGGACACACAATGTCAATGTTTTGTTCCCCGAGCCACTTAGTTATCACTTTTGCCTCATGGCTCGGTGCTCCATCATGCTGGAAAAGGCATTGTTCATCACCAAACTGTTCTTGGATGGTTAGGAGAAGTTGCTCTCGGAGGATGTTTCGGTACCATTCTTTATTCATGACTGTGTGCTTAGGCAAAACTGTGAGTGAGCCGAGTCCCGTGGCTGAGACGCAACCCCACACATGACTGGTCTCAGAATGCTTTACTGTTGGCGTGACACAGGACTGATGGTGGCTCACCTTTTCTTCTCCGGACAATTTTTTTTTCCGGATGCCTCAAACAATTGGAAAGGGGATTCATCAGAGAGAATGACGTCACCCCGGTCCTCAGCAGTCCAATCCCTTTAACGTTTGCAGAATATCAGTCTGTCCCTGATGTTTATCTTGGAGAGAAGTGGCTTCGTTGCTGCCCTTCTTGACACCAGGCCATCCTCCAAAAGTCTCCTCCTCACTGTGCGTACAGATGCACTCACTCCTGCCTGCTGGCGTTCCTGAGAGAGCTCTGCACTGGTGCTGCCCCGATCCCGCAGCTGAATCAACTTTAGGAGACGGTCCTTGTGCTTGCTGGACTTTCTTGGGCTCCCAGAAGCCTTCTTCACAACAATTGAACCTCTTTCCATGAAGTTCTTGATGATCCGATAAATAGTTAATTATGCAATCTTACTAGCAGCAATATCCTCACCTGTGAAGCCCTTTTTCTCCAAAGCAATAATGACTGCACGTGTTTCCTTGCAGGTAATTGTCAGGAACCGCTTCTCTTGGCACACACGAGTGCGCCTGATGAACTCGGCCACTCGCGTAGTACGTTTGTACTCTCCGTCACGCGCGGTGCGGAAGCGCGCACTTCCGCATTCTGGTGCAAGCAACGGAGGACTACAACT
>JAQQZX010039077.1:0-14042 GCA_030068355.1 Notoglanidium maculatum | reverse complement strand
GAGAGAGAGAGAGAGAGAGAGAGAGAGAGAGAGAGAGAGAGAGAGAGAGAGAGAGAGAGAGAGAGGGAGAGAGAGAGCGAGAGAGAGAGAGAGAGAGAGAGAGAGAGAGAGAGAGAGAGAGAGAGAGAGAGAGAGAGAGGTGCTCGTGAGGAAACAACTGTTTATCACAGTTATAACAAATGAGATCAAGAACTAACTTGTCTGTTGGACATTAGATGATGCATTTTATATTAAATGATAAACTTTAACTATTTTCTACTACTAGCTTACTGAAAATGCCATGTTTAAAAATTATTGCCCCTTGTCCTGGTCATTTGTAGCATGTACTAGTGTAGTATAATCAACTATAAATTGAGAACAGCTGATACAGCAGTTCTCCAGTCAGTCAATATTCAACTGCAAGTCATGGCTAAGACCAAAGACCTTAGTGAAGACCTCCGCTTGCACACTGTGGCTGCTCACAAGACAGGGAGAAGCTATAAAGCTACAGCCAAGTGTTTTGAAGCTTCAGTGGCCAGGGTGCAAAGTATGATCAAAAAGTACAAGGAGTTCCACACTGAAAAATCTCAAAGGGCATGGGAGGAAGGCAAGTGTGACCCCTGCGCTGGCAAGAATGATGGCGCAAGAGGCCAAGAAGAATCCTGGGATCACCTCAAGGCCATCCTGATGAATCTCAGCAATTCAATCCAGACTCTCCAGTGGACACTGGATGAGGCTGGTCTCCATGGGCACCGACCAAGGAAGACTCCACTCCTCCAGGACAGGCACATAAAAGCTCAACTAACCTTTGCAAATGCTCACCTGGACAAAGCTTTTGGTCATCAGTTCTGTGGTCAGATGTAATTGTTTGGACACAGGGATGGGGCTTTTGTTTCATTCAAACACAAGAACAGCATCCTTATGGTCAAGCATGGTGGTGGGAATGTAACGTCTTCTCGGAGTAAGTGGGAAAAAATGAGAAAAAATTCTGGAGGGAAACATTAGGCAGTCTGCAGAAAAACTTTGGAACTTTGGGCAGCATTGGACCTTCCAACAAGACAATGATCCAAAACATAGAGCCAAAGTGGTCAAAGAATGGTTAACAAAACAATGTCAATATTTTGGAGTGGCCAGGCCAGAGTCCAGACCTGAACCCCTCTGAGAATCTGTAGAGGCAACTGAAGACCAGAGTGATGGCAAGGAAGCCTTCCAACCTCAAAGACCTGGAGATCTTCGCAAAAGAGGAGGGTCCAAAATCCCAGTGGAAACATGCGAAAAGCTTGTTAGCAATTGCAAGAACTGTTTGATTGCTGTGTTAACAAATAAAGTCTTTGATTTGTTTTTTTAAAGTCATTAATTACTGAGAAAGGGTATGAATAGTACTTTTGTAAATGTAAAAATCAAATTTTACAAATGTAAAAAAATAATCATTTATATCTCCATCACAATGTCTTGCTTACTATCTTGTGACATGCTTATGTCATTTCTAGTCAGAGTAATTGATCAAATAAAAATTCAGTTTAAATCAAAATCTGGTACGAGTGTGAATAATTTTGGGCTTAACTGTCTCCACACACATACACACACAGTGCAAAGACATCAAACCGACAACATCCAGAAAAAAGCTAATATTTTGTGCAAAAATACAAAAAAGATAAATATCAATATAATAGAAAATATAAAAGATTAATATCAGCCCACACGCACAAGTAAAGATGAAAATTTCAGTGCTGGAACTGTCCCGAAGTTAAAATGCACATGCTCGGATAAATTCACCCTGCCCACAGACGAACAACTTTCACACGCTGCATGATGTCTAGGTGTGTGTGTGTGTGTGTGTGTTAGTCCAGCACTGAGGGCTTTCTTACGTTAAATCTCTTCCTCTTTATCATCTTGGTGGGTTTTTTTTTATTTATTTTTTTATCCATCACTCAGTGATAAGCGTGTATCACGCTGCCTGCTGGATGCTCACACTCCTCCTGCTCCACTCATTAAGGTTATCCCTCAGTGTGTGTGTGCCTCTACAGGAGATACTTTGAAGCATGCACAATAATGAGTGTTTATTTAATTACCAGTAACTGTATAAAATCCTTATTTCATGGTCCAGAAGGAACCTGTCAGCTCCTAAACTACTGAATTCATAATTTTTATATGTTTAATTTAAGCTACAACTACTTACTACTAAAAAAAAAGCTGTTACACTGATACCATACCGCCTCACACTCTTTAATCAATCATAAACATTGTGCATAATAAAGAGATAACACTAATTATTAAATCAAGATAACTCTGGACAGTCATATCCTGCTTTATGATACATTCATGATCTTGTATTTGCTGTTATGTCATATTTGTGATGGTTTGGAACAAATGGTTGAAGGTGCACAAAAAAATAATCATTTAAAAAAAATTAAAATGCAATAAAATACAATTATAAAATAAAATCATATCAATGTGACCTTTTGCACGTTTGGCGTGTGGGAGAAATACAGTCTTGTTTGTTTTTTTAACAATTCACAACAGTATGAAATGAAGTCCATATTTTAATGTCAGTGACGTCACCAGGAGCCATTAATGTAATTGCAGCCTATTAGCTCTTCTAAATGATTTTGCAGGTGAATTAGAACAAAATTAGTCTTTTCAATTACCATCATGAAGCTAATTCGTCGATGTTCTAAGATGCAAATCTTGTTTTAGTGTTGTGTTTCTCCTCAACACGAGTTAAAATTCTCTCTTGAGTGAGTTAGCAACTATGCTAAAGTTTTGTTTGTTTGTTTTTTTACCTCACGTCTCAGTGAGGTGACAGTTTGAACGTCTGGTGCACGCGACTGCACAGAAAAACGCACACAAAATGTATTCCTATCACTGACCTTCGGAAACAAGTTGAAAACTAGAATTTAACACGATAAACGCAAAAGAAGACTTTAAGAGCGAATTATTTTTCGAGACTCACCCGGTAAGCGGGAACAGCTGCGCGTCGGACTTCACTCAACCGCTCAACTGCTGATTTACGAGAGCGCGCACGAGAAGTGGAGCGGAGAGGAGGAGAGGGGGGCGGGGCGACGTGCACTGCGCAGCGAGAGCGCGCACAGCGGGAGCGCGCTGTACACTGTACAACCTACTTTAACCTGTTATAGACGGTGTATTTAAGTACTAATTTATTATTTAACGACTCATTATTTCTCTTTGTCTCTATCTGCAATTCGGAATGCACTATACAGTATAAGGCACAAAAGTATGTGCACCCCTGACCATTACACCCAGGTTTTCATCCCCAAACAGTTGCCACACAATTGTATAAAATTTCTACAATTTCCTTTCAGTGGAACTAAGAAGCCTAAACGTGTTCCAGGATGACACAGGATGTCCCCTGTGCACAAGGCCAAGAAGACATGATGTGTTTGAGGTTGGAGTGGAAGAAGTGTCCTGCACAGAGCGCTGACCTCAACCCCCCTGAACACCTTTGGGATGAACTGGAACTGGAACCTCTTCGACATCCCAACCTCAGTGCCTGACCTCACTAATGCTCTTGTAGCTGAATGAACACAAATTCCCACAGCCACGCTCCAACATCTATTAATAAGAGGAGACATGAATGCACCTTGAAATCATGTTATACAATTAAATAAATGAGGAAAGTGGATTATTCTGTCTGTTTTTTGAATGCCTTAGAAATGTGGAGGTCATTGTCATGTTCTTAGAGCATAACTGTCCTTGTGGGGAAGGTTGTCCTTTGTATAGAATTATAAAGCACAAGTTAGGCCACAGTGTAGGTGTGTGTGTGAGAGAGAATTTTGTATTGCTTAGTACATGTTTAGTATGTAAATTGTCCAAGCACTTATAAAATGTGCAGTGCCTAATGCTGGCTTTACACTGCGCATTTTTCAGCCTTGTTTTGGCCTTGTAAAGGGAATTCTTTGGTTGGGAGTCAAGATTGGTGTTCTTAGAAAACGCATAACATGACGTACTCACCAGCGGGGTGACCTAATACCACTGTGATGAAAGACAGCCAAAGATAAAGAGAAAACTGAAATCTCAGAGCTTCATCTAAAAGCCTCCAATAAGAAGACAACAAAGGATTGCACAAAACCCACAGGACAGCTACAGATACGCTAGCAGTGATGATGAACTACACAGAAGATTTCAGATTTAAAAGGAGAGAGGTTTATCGAATTGTGAATTCTGTTGGAAAGAGGCTAGAGGATGCCTTACAGCTTTCAGGTGTGCAGCTAGCTAATTATAACTCAGAGGCTCTGTTAATCGAGTTTATTTAAATTTATGACAAAAATGAAACTATTTCATACTTTTCTAGTCGAAGGGCTACAAACCCTCGCAGCATTGCTGTGCACCATGTATAGCAGAACGTAGCACTTTTCTTTAATTTTAAGTCTAGGACCTTCCTTGTATCATCTGACACTAATCGTACAGACTGCTATTGTATTCTGACAAGGATTTATTGAGATCAGTGTGAAAGGTAATAATCGTAAAAGACGTCTGGATTCGCACATAAAATGGCTTTTTGTGTTGTGCACTTGTGAACGTACGAGTAGTGAATTTTGTTTCCCCTCATCATACTTACGGTTTTATTAACAATCTACTACAAATGTACTTTAATTTTTTTAAATTCAACTTTATTGGAATTTAGTCAATCAAAGCAGTGCAAAATGTTTTTGTGATAAATATCTTTTCCCTATTAAATGCATTATTAATTATTACTATTATTTTTCTGTGAGGATTTAAGCAGTTTATCAACAAAAATAGAGCTATAACTCTCACACTAACATACATAATCCAAACATTGTGTCCAGATGATATAAGACCTACAGCTGGGGAAGTTTACCCATAAACCACTGCGCAGTGGACTGAGGAGCCTGAGGTGTGTTTATGTGATAGAGTGTTTATGTGATGGTGCTGATGACGTGCAGATCATAGAGACGTGACTTATCATCAGTTCTCACACTTAAGGCCACCTGTTTACTTTCCATGCAACTGTAGCACCAATAGGTGGCAGTGTAGAGTGGAACTCAAGCCACTACTTTAAATTTAACATTTTTCATCAACGTTGTGTTTTATTTAACAAATATGTAAAGTAAAAAAAAACATATAATAATATATGTAATAAATAAATTTATTTGTTTATTATATGCATTTAATATATGGATTTATTTATTATTTATTGGATATTTTGCACTTCAAATGTGAAAAAAAACATTAAACTATATATTTTACATTTTTTCTATGATAAAATTCACAATGTAATAAAAATGTTTATTAAATGAAAATTTCATACAATTAATCAATATAATAAAATAAGAATACAATATTTACTCATTTATTTAAAAATGATATAAATATTGCATTTATTTATTATTTATTTCACATTACTCTACACTCAAATCTCATACATACTTACAGAAGCATTTATTGTTATTATTATTATTATCATTATTATTATTATTATTATTATTATTATTACACATTGGGATTATATTTAAAATAAATAAATTAATTAATTAATTAGTGCATAATGCATTTATTTAACAAGCATGCAAATTAAATAAATTATTATTTAGAATCTAAACCCAAAACTGTAAATGTACATAAAGTGTTAAAGTCTCAATAATTCACTGAATTATAATTTCATTACTAATCATCAAGTTTGAGTAAATCATGTTTGCATTTTTTATTTCATACAAAAGGATATTTAATCAAACAAGTTTGTAATAAAATATTTAGAATGATAGAGGAGAGTGAAATTAATCATAGTAAATAACATTCTCCAGTTGGGAAGATTTAATCTAGTCAACCTTCTGATCAGCCGTAATTGGAGAAAATTATGCAAAGCGATAAACTCTTTCAGTGCAAACGGACGCAGTACAGTGTAATTCGACGTAGTTGCACGTTCCCACTTTGTGCCTAAACCTCCCAGCTGGAGCGGTCAAATTGAAAGGGCTTTAAGTGCACACTTTCAGAGTTCAGTCTGCACTAATCTCTCCCCTGACGGGAATCCTTCTTCCCTGGTGGTGAAAATAGGATGCCTATCTGCTTACTGCCCCGATGACGCAGCCTAAAAGTGCTCCGACACAAACAAACTTTGTTCCCACTGAACTCCGCTAAAAGCCAAGACAAAGGCACACTTTAATCACCGGCCCTCAGAAACCGACCCTTCATAGCAGGGATGCAACGTTTGAGTGACAGACTGCATGATGTTTCTCAACACCAGATATGACTGACATTCAAATGCTTGTGCTAAACGAACTGATGAAATCCTTTCCATGACGTTTTCCTTTTTCAAAAACAGCACAGCTTCTCACACCAGTGTATGAGTGTGACAGGTCAAGACGGAAGAAGATGTTTTCAGATGTGGGACGATAGTGAGAACAAACAAGAACAGCATGTGCTGACAGGAAGAAACAGCGCTGAAGCAGGTTGATTTTTTTAAAGGCTCCCAATTTAAGAGTCTAAACATCATGGTTTGTGCCACCTTGCCTGGACTCAGTCAATATAAATCTATCTGTGACAGGACCACGTATAATTTGCTCAGTGGTAGTTCTATTAGAATAGAGGGGGGACCAATACTTTTATATCGCAAAACTTGCACTAAGTATCTATATACACCGTAGTTTTTCCAAATAACCTGGCAACTCAGTGTACTGTGTGTAAGGACTACTACACTCTTTGACATGCTGTTATAGGAAAATAATCAACTCTTCCCACGTTGAAGTTGATTATTTCACACCATGCTTAAATCCGTTTATAGTTACAGCTTATCAGTGTTGTGGAACATTCACAAAACAAGTTACATTATAGCAGCTATAAACACTCTTGCCCTGACCAGGGAGCCTGCGTTTTACTCTCTCGATATTAATAAGACAAAATAATGCAGCTTGTCATGTTACTGACAACCCACAAAAAAACGCACAAACTCGTCTGTCCTGAAAATGATGAAAAGTGCTGACGCTGGAGACTCCTTCCATTTCTGTTAAATAAACATCTCCTTACAGAAAACTTTCACACACATTTCTCTTTGCTAAATAAGACATTTTTAAATCAGTAAACAATTAGCCTTAGATTACATGGAGTCATGGAGTCAGCTCTGCTATAGAAAATATCAACAACCAATCAGAATCCAGAGCACGACAGCGGGTTGTGGTGTAACTGTACTTCACCCCACAGGACTACAATTTAATATTAACTCTGTGTGTGTTGAAGTGGATTTATAACATATATCTGCACCTGCATGCCACACTGTATTCAAAGGGCAAGTTTGGTTGCGAGGTAGACTTTGACCAGGACTGGGTGTTCTAGTTATTGGTGACTCTTTTACTCTCTGTATCTGAATATTGAGGGCTTCAGTTAACTGGAGTATTTTAAGCAAAAAGACGATGCGATCCGTAACAAACAATGGGTCAAGATCGTACCGTGTCATATGTGACATGCTACATACTGCATGCGGTTTAATATGAGGAACTGAATTACACACTTTATCTGTTTCCATTAGCCAGCTTTTCATCCTTACTCTAAGCCTTTCACTTCCCCCCCAATTTTTTCTGGATTAAAATACATGGGAAATAAAAGGCTTAGAGCACAGCTCCAGAGCATGTCAGGACAAAACTAAGTGCACTACTGTGCTAGTTTTGACCTCCCTAGCACACAGTATGAATTCTGTGAAATTCCGAAAGTGCTGAATTATTCGCCCCAAAAAAAACAAAGGCTAGCCTCTTACCGTTTTGGGGGAAAAAACTGACATTCTCAGATCTGCACTAAATTCACACTGAGTGTTCAAATCCAACCCAGGAGTACAACTAGTTTCTCTATATTATGCTTCAAAACAGAGATATAGTATAGCACATTGTATAGTAGTGTAGCAGTGTGTAGTACTGTATAGTATTATAATCATACAGTATAGTATAGTATAGTATAAGTTCATTGTAGTAGAAAAAGTAATAGTATATTATAGTATCCTTTAATATAGTGAGGGTTAATAGATTACATTAGTATAGTCAATAAAATATGGTATAATGGTATAATTTAGTATTGTAAAATATAGTACAGTGTGGTACAACACAGTATAGTACTGCTTGCTGGTAGGTGGGCAGGCAGACAGAACTGTTCCACCCTAAACCTTTTTCCAAAGGGGTCCACAAAGGGGCCCAGCCTGGCCCTAAACCTTGCTCCTTCTTTGCCAGTCCCTTGGACAGTTGCTTTGGTTCAGCTTTGGTTGTGTCAAGGTACACAAGGTTGTGTGGAGGCAGGGTAACGGATTGAAAAGTGAAGCCAAAATGCCTCTGAGGCCCTCTAGTGGCTGATTGCAGTACCATTTTTAACCCCACCCATTCCCATGGTCCTAACCCTAACCCTAGGTGCCATAGACTGGACCTTACCTTGGTATTTACCTTGGCACAGTTGAAAAAAGGAGAATTCGGAACATGGAACTGATATACCCTGAACCTAAACACCCTCATCTCCTCCATCCACTGCAAATCCCGCATTTGCAAAAGAGGGTGTTAAAATGGGCCGATTCCAATAATTAGCTTCCTCCAATACACAGTTTGCCACGTAACGGAGACTAGTGACTGAACTGAAACCCGTCATGAACCATCAATGCTCAATGAAGTGAGGTTCGCAGACAGAACTAAAAACTTCCAGTTTTTTGGATGTGATATAGGAAGAGAAGTGAAGGGGTGAATAAAAAATGTCTGACTGAGAGGCCTTTTTGTTCTCTTTTTCTTTTCTTGAAAGAGACGAGAAAAAAAATGCTTTTTTCCATCATGTAGAAAAATGACTGGTGAAGATAAAATTATTTTTTCTTCAGTATGCTTTCTTTCTAACAATCCTTTGAAGCTTTCAGAACAATGGAAAGCACTTCCTGGAAAGTATTTCAGGTTAACAAAATTCCCTAAAACCGAAACATCAGTGTGGTCACAGCCCTGACAGCAGTGTGACTGCAAATCAAAAAAGTTTATATCAGTGCGCTCGTTTACATAACACATTATCGTTTCTTTAGCAACAACTCATTCACAGGGACTTGTACAGAGGATGCGCTGGAACGTTCTTGTTTTGTGGATGTTAAATGTAACTATTACCTGATAAAAAACTCTGTTGTGTCATCCTTTAATGGATAATGGACAGCATAGGCAAATTGTTGTGGTACAAAAAGGATTAAGTACATTTAACAGAAAAATATTGATGTTGAAAAATAATCAAGCTCTTAGAGATCTTAGCTCCCATCACCAATTATTTTTCACGGTGTGTTGTATTCACTCACTTATTGTTGCAGGACAATGCTACGTTATTTTATTTTCCAAACACAATGTCATGTCACCTCAATCCAACTGTCACGCACTCCCAGATCCCCACCATGAACTCCGAATCCCAGCAGACTCCAAACATGGCCACTGAGGACTGCAACTCCCAGCACCATCACACACCATGCACCTCACAGTCTCAGGAGGTTTAGTGTTTGCTCCTGTTTTTAATTTGTTTTGTATTCACAGATCACTGCTTATAAGGACGTTGTGTTTCATGTATCAGTTGCAAATTGTTGTCTTGTTTCCCACAATGTTACCAAGCCTTGTTTCATGTCACAGTGTTTCTGGTTTTTTGACATAATTTGTATTTTGACCTTGATTCTTGCCATGGCCTTTGATATACAGCTCCCTCCAAAAGTATTGGAACAGTGACGATGGTGTGGTGGTTAGCACTGTTGCCTCACAGCAAGAAGGTCCTGGGTTCGATCCCCGGGTCACCCAGGGTGCCTTTCTGTGTGGAGTTTGCATGTTCTCCCCGTGTATGCGTGGGTTTCCTCTGGGTGCTCCGGTTTCCTCCCACACTCCAAAGACATGCAGATTAGGTTAACTGGCTACTCTAAATTGCCCATCCTCGCCTGAAGATGCTGGGATTGGCTCCAGCTTCCCCGCGACCCAGATGGATAAAGCGGTATAGATAATGGATGGCTGGATGATGGATGGATGGATGTTCGGTACAATGTAATTTTGACTCTGTACACCACCACAATAGATTTAAAAAGAAGCTATCATGATGTGATTGAAGTGTAGCATTAATTCAAGGGGTTAAACAAAAATATTGCATTAACTGTTCAGGAATTACAGCCATTTTTTATACAGTCCCTCCATTTTCACAGGCTCAAAACTAATGGGACAGTTAACTGATAAGCAGTTTCATAGACAGTTATGGTCTGTTTCCTTGATATTTCTTGACAAATTAACTTAAGGAAATAAAAGGTCTGGAGTTGATTCCAAGTGTTGAATTTAGCAGCTGTTTATGGAAACTCTCAATATGCAGTCCAAAGAGGGGTTGATGCAAATGAAGGAGGCCATAATTAGGTTAAAAATGAAATAACATAGCAGACCTATGAAAAAAATAGAAGAAACTTTAGGAGCGGCCAAATCAACAATTTTGTACATTCTTAAAAAGAAGGAATGCACTGGTGAGCTCAGCAACACCAAAAGGCCTGGAAGACCACGGAAGACAACTAAAATGGATGATAGTAGAATTCTTGCATTGGTAAAAAAAAATAAAATAAAAAAATCTTCACAACATCTAGCCAAGTCAAGAACACTCTCGAGGAGGTAGACATGTTCTTGTCAAGGTCTACAACCACAAATGTAAATACAGAGGGTTTATCGCAAGATGCGATACACTCAACAGAAAGGCCAGATTAGCCTTTGCTACAAAGCCTGGCAAACAAATGAAATGGCTGAATCAGTCAACCCAACTGAGCGTGCTTTTCACTTACTGAAGACAAAACTGAAGGCAGAAAGACCTATAAAGAAGCAGTCACAGAAGGCAGCTAAAGTAAAAGCCTGACAAAGCACCTCAAGGGATGAAACTCAGCGTTTGGTGATGTTCATGGGCTCAAGACTTTAGGCGATGGTTGATTTGCATTCAAGTCTTAAAAATGATGCTTATGTTTATAATTATGTTAGTTTGTTTAGTTACATTTGAGCCTGTGAAAAAAAAGGAAAAAAATGACTGTAATTCCTAAACAGTTAATGCAGTATTTTTGTTAAATCCCTTGAATTAATGCTGAAAGTGTAGACTTAAATCACATCTTGATGGGTTCTTTTCAAATCCATTGTAGCAGTGTACAGAAGCAAAATCACTAAAATTGCATCGCTGTACCAATACTTTTGGAGGGAACTGTACCTGTTTGCCTGATGTTTTGTACTTTGTGTGGTGTTTTGACTTTGCTCTTTTTCATCACATTTTGGATTTTGTCTGCCTGCCTGCTTCAATAACACACCCTTGCTTTTACATCATTTCCTGTCTGCTTACCTGACACAAGCATAGAACAGATATTAAACAACGAGCAAACTACGTGTAGCAGTGGTAGCTCAGTGGTTAAGACATTGGGCTACTGATCGGAAGGTTGTGAGTTCAAATCCCAGCACTGCCAAGCTATCACTGCTGGGCCCTTGAACAAGGCCCTTAACACTCAACTGCTCACTTGTATAATTGAGACGTATGTAAGTTGTTCTGGATAAGGGTGTCTGCCAAATGACATAAATGGAAATGTTAAGAAATGCAGCATTTATTGATGCTATTCTGTTCATTTTCAACACAAATAACAGAGCAAAAAAAGTAAAAATTATTTTTGGTTTAGACGAGTCATAACATTGACTCAAATACTCTTTAAATACAGTCTA
The DNA here is from genome assembly GCA_030068355.1 of Notoglanidium maculatum. Lineage (NCBI taxonomy): Eukaryota > Metazoa > Chordata > Actinopteri > Siluriformes > Auchenoglanididae > Notoglanidium > Notoglanidium maculatum. The sequence continues at coordinate 2,394 of JAQQZX010039077.1, read as the reverse complement.
AGTAGAACACCTACAAAGAATCATGTAGTTGTTCACTGATCATAAAGTTTAAAAGGTGGCATCAATAAATGTCTCACATTAGAAAGTGCCAGAAACTTTAATATTCTCATCCTCACTCAAAGTGCTGTCTTATATTACTACTTACTGTTTAGTAGGTAACCTCAGAGCTTTCAGATGTTCATCTCTGCTCTCAGAAGCACCTGTGATGAAGCATGAGCCGCTTCTCAGGACCAGTAGTGAACCCCGAATCGTTAGAAACTGGAAAGAATGAAAAAAAGAATCATTTTCCTCTCTTTCTCAGTCTTCCATCCCCATCATCCTTTCTGCCTCTCTGTCTTCCTCTCTTTCTGTCTGTCTCTCTCTCTCTCATTTACACCAGTTTCTTCCCTCTTTGATTGCAGCCTCCCGCTGGTACAGGTTCCAGCCAACTTGTTTGAATAGATTTCCCACAATCCTTTGGAACATGAAGGCTGTGAGGAAGAAATAAACAGCCTACAAAGTCAAGACTGGCCTCTCTCTCTCTCGCTCTCTCTCTCTTTCTCTCTCTCTATATTTCTTCCACTTTATACAGTATTTCTCTTTTCTTGTCACAAGAGACAATGTCAGATCTCTGAAAGCTCTGGAGATTGAAATAGTGTCACTCCAGCGTTTGGAGGCCACAGGAGATCGAGGGTATATTGAAGCCCTCAAAAGTAAAAAAAATCCACAGTGAATGAGCTATTGGGTATTACAGCACAGGGGGTGCTGGTCCGCTCATGCTTTAAAAGCATGACTGAGATGGATGCTCGTTCTATGCTCTTTTGGTCTTCTTTGCTGTGAGAACAGAATCAGAGGATCTCTTATCAGAGCTCACTGAAATTTCAGTGAGCGGCCAGGAGCATCGATGGTGGGGGAAAGCTTTCATAAGAACTTGCCAAAGCTCGGAAGAAGCAGCCAAAGAACTGGACAGAGAGCTGATACTGGGGGAACTTCATGATGCTCTCCAGGGCATGGAGAATGGACAGGTGCCAGGCTTAGATGGTCTCCCTGTAGAGTTCTACAAAGCCTTCTGGCCAGTAACAGGGCAGGATGTGCTAGAAGTTTTTTACAGGATAGGGTGAAGGGAGGTAAGCTTCTGTTGAGCGGCAGGATGGCCATCCTGACCCTGCTGCCAAAAAAGGGAGCCCTGACATACCTGACGAACTGGCACCTGGTCTCACCACTGTGCACTGACTGCAAGTTGCTTTAAAAGCATTAACCTTGAGGCTGATGAAGGTAATGGAGCAGATCATTCACAATAACCAGATGTACTGTGTGCCTGGCAGGTCTATATTTGATAATATATATTTAATTTGTGACATTTTTGACATCTCTAGGCTATCGGACTTAAAGATTGGTCTCATTTTTTAGATCAGGAAAAGGCTTTTGACCAGGTCGAACATGAATACTTGTGGAAGGTGCTAGAAACCTTTGGGTTCAACCTAGGTTTTATAGCAATGATCAAGACTTTGTACAGTTAAATTGAGAGTGTACTGAAAGTTAATGGTAATTAATGGTAAAACCCCTTTTAGAGTCTACAGAGGCATTAGACAAGGCAGGCTGTGTCAGGTATGCAATACACTCTAGGAAGTGAACCACTTTTATGTAAACTGAGAAATTAACTTTCTGGTTTTAATATGCCTCACTCCAGTGCTTCTCTCTGGCTCTCAACATATGCAGATGACCTGGCACAATGGTAGGCACACAGATAGATGTGAATATTTCAACTGACATTTTAAAAGCTTTTGAAATTGTATCATCTGCTAAGGTCAAATGGGCCAAAAGTGAAGCCGTTTCAGTTGGAGGGTGGGGTGGGGGGCAGCTCATATTACCAGGAGGCTTGGTGTGGCCAAGTAAGGCCAAGTAAGCTGCTGTACAGAACCTGTATGAAAGTTTTAAACAAGACAATCTGAATGGGAAGGTGGACACCCTTGTAAATTTTAGATGTTTATTCTTCGTTTTAAATGTCAGGAGAAGCAGGTTCAAGTGTCAGCTGATTAATTTTGTCCTTGGCCAGGCCAAAATGGCAAAACACACACTGTGATACTATAAAGATTCTCTCTGAACTAATTAAATTAAGAACAATGATTGATTAAAATTTTTACAAAAGTATGGGGATCTGCAGATGTGTGACGAGGCTCTGTGTTCTGTATTGGAGGAAAAACTTGAATTAGACCGGTAGAATCATGCAAATACTCATTCAAACTGTTCTATTTTATGTTATGCTTAATTTATTTAAATGCCTTTAAAACAATTATTGATTGATTGATTGATTGATTGATTGATTGATTGATTTACCTGGTGCGGTGGTTAGCACTGTCGCCTCACAGCAAGAAGGTCCTGGGTTCGATCCCCGGGTCACCCAGGGTGCCTTTC
>JAQQZX010038942.1:0-14053 GCA_030068355.1 Notoglanidium maculatum | reverse complement strand
AGAACATGGTTGTTGTTCAATAATAAAATTATTCCGCAAAAATAAACCTTGCCTAATAATTCTGCACTCCCTGTATGATTATACCTCATTTGATGATGTGACTGTACTGTACCTTGAGCTAGCTATATAAGTATAGCCTATGTTCTTCCAGTTAGCTAGCTAGCAACTAGTTATCTTGTTCACAATTCATATAGCCTATAAAATGTTGCATTTTTTGCCATTACATTTCACTTTCTTCTACCAGGTTTTGCCTGGTCAGTACAGTAGCCTTTGATTTCAGGCTGTAGCCAGTATCTTTTGATTTTAGTTTTGTCTGCCTGTGTGCCTGCCGGTGTGTATGTACAAAGTTCTTGGGAATGAATGGGAGGCTATTTGCCTAAAATCTGACAGGGTTAGATTCAAGCAGAGGAGTGTGTTAGAACAGTCTATAAAACTTCATAAAGACCTTTTCTTTTAAACTCAGTTTCACTGTATTGTACAGCATGTGGAATTGTTTTCACAGTGGGATCATTTAACATTTGAGGGTTTCTTTTCTTTTTAGCAAATTGGTCCTGGCCTACACTTGTGCAGATTCAAAACACTTTGTGCTTTGCTTTTTGTGTGGTTTAACAAATTCTCAAAGCAAGTGCAAATGTTTTCTTTTTAGTTAATGCCCATGTTTGCTTTCATTCCCACAGACAACACTGCAGCCAAAAATAAACCAGCATTCCTGTTATATGTGTTTCTGAACATTATTCCTTATAATATTGGTTATAATTCCTTATTCCACAATGCTGTGATTACAAGAGCAGAAGAAAAAGCAAAATATTTTTCTTTCTTTTTTTCATTTTTACTTTCTTTTTAATGTGGGTATTATTTCATTGTAAAAAGTATTTACCTGAGCAAAGATGGCATGAAATAAACAGCATTTATAGTATCATTTGCCAAAAAAAAAGCAAAATAACTAACCCTAGATTAAATGTTTGAAATTATTTGAGAAAACATGAAATTTTTTGTTATAAAACTGCACTGTTAGTGAGTGGTGTTTTGTAAGAGGTAGCAGGGAAATCCTGGTGTCAAAATGAGGCTGAGGATTCCCTCTTTATTATTACATCATGAAATCCTCATTTAAATATTCTATACTATTCCATTCTATTCTTTTTGTACCATGAATCTGAAATTATGCAACTCAAAACACCCAAGCTGCGACTTAATACCTGATTTGATGTGATGAGTCACATATGTACACTGAGTGTAAGTATTGTTATTAATGAGACTAAGTCTGCTTGGTCTCAGGTTAGTCAGTCACTGAAACAAAAGCATAAATACACTTCCTCATTGCCGCACACAGATGCACCCATTCGTTCATTACCCTGCTCATTCTCTGTGACTCTTCCTGCAATTCACATCAGTGCTTGGCCCCACACTCACTGCCATGGTATTTTATTACTTTTTGTTAGTTACAGGTCTGGAGAACATCTTGATGACTAACAAGGACAGGAATCAGCTGTGAGTGAACATGGAGGATTTTGACAGAGAAAGTGCCAACACTCAGTACACTCATTGACTCAGAGTCCAGCAGTTACACGCTGCACATCAGTGACTTTATTATTTATCAACATTATTTTTCTGTGTAAAATAACTTGAAAATTACTCATTATTTGTAAACAATATAAACAATGTGTTTATATGTAAATATTAAATGTATATGATAAATGTAAATGTAAACATAAAAGTGAAATATAAATGCAAATGTTTAATTCAAATTGTTAAACATTACCACAAATGTTAAATGCATATTTTAAATGCAAATGTTAAATGTAAACCTAAACATAAATATTAAATGTAAATGCAAATGTTCAATTCAAATGTTAAACATAAACATCAATGTCATACGCGGGCAGAGAGAGAGAGAGAGAGAGAGACACAATATGTGGATAACAATCTTTGTAGGCAGACAATCCAAGAGTAAATCCGGTAACCAGAGTGATAAGCCAAGCAAGAGGTCAGGTGATCCATGAGCAGAACACTAAAGGGCTGAGCAGAAATTGTGAGACAATAAATCAGAGCATCACCAGTGGGCAGAGCACTAGATAAGGTTTGGCAATGTCAGGAAACTGAGCGGTTGCTTCACAAATGGCAAGCATGAGTCAGAGCCATTATATTCTACTGGTGATTGTCTTGTGAATGAGAAACACCTGTGTATTATGCCATTACATGGCCAGCAGGAATATCAAAACCCTCCCATGTTGCTGTCATATGGATTTTGCATCAAAAAAGGTTTGCAATTCAAATGCTCAGAGGATCTCCTAGACTCACACAGCACACATTCCTATTCCTTTAAACTGAATATTTTACTGATAATATTCTTTCACACTTTTAAAATGAGCATTTGAAGCATGTTGACAGATTCCTGTAGTCATTAACCACAGTAAGAAGGAAGCACAGAACAGAAGAACCTCAAGTTCTTCCCATTCATAGTTTTACAGCTAAAGCATGGCATAAAAACTTGCAGACTCAGCATAGTAATAGTAAATAAATCTGTGCATAATTGTAAATAAAGTAAGATTTACATGGTTTTTCACTGACACCCAGTTATTAAATTATGAAAAAAAGGCAACCATTAACCAGAGGTGCCCAGGACCCATTGCCTCTGTTGGGATTAATAGTTATATATATATATATATATAGTGCCACCATATGACAGCAGAAAGAGTGGCTTTTTCACTCAGCTGGGTGCAGCGCCTTTAGCATCCACCAGAGGGCACCAACACCAGATGTGCAAAGGCAACTATTGCTGTTGATTTTAAATTGCAAAATGATTTGATATCTTGCAAAGTGCTGAAATGGCAAAATGATGAATTTCATGTCTTGCCATGCAAACAAGAATTACTCCATACAGCTCAAACTTCACAGGTTAATGGTTATGATGGTTATGTTATCATCCAAGTGCTCAGTGTGACCCTCTGGTAGAGCCACGACTTGGCAACCATCTCCCATCTCAGCTTAGTAGGAAATGAACTCTTTAATTGCTATTATTCTGTTAATAGAACCAGAGGTGCAAGGGCCCCACATCACCACTTGAAGCTATATTTTAGAAATTGTGATGAAAAATGATATGGGCATGATATCAAAGAGGCAAGTGTTATGGGACAGTGCCCGTATTTGTATGTTATGTTTACTGTGCTGTCACGTAGGCAGAGCTTTGGAAGATGGAGCCTTCCCATGCCGTGATGTCACCCTTGAGGTGACCAATACCTGTGCCGAGAAGGAGGAGCTTCAGGTTTTTAAACCAGCTGGCAGGAATCAGAAGGAGAGGGGAAGAACAAAGGTGACAGATGGAAGTAATGATTGGTGATTCGCTCATGTGGTCATTCCAAAGCGAATATCGTCTTGTATTGTGTGGCTGTAGTTCCCACTAGCATAGACCATGATAGAAACTGTTTTTCAGTCGCAGTTTGCTGCGCTTTAGTATTGTGTAGATTGTGGACTTATTGTAAATAAGTGTGTGTGTGTGATATCACGCAGGGTGGCTTGCTGAGCACAGTTCTGTCCCCCAAGCAGGTGGGCCACCGATGAGTACTGGCCAGGAAATACCTGGGCGCGCCTATACATTTGCACCACGTAGGTTTACCTCTGTAAAGACACACTAGAACAGGGGTGGGCGCAAACTTGTGTATCTTTTGTTTATGGCTTGGTCAGAACAGCATAGCTAGCCTTTTCCTTTTTCTTTTAGTTTAAGCGAATGCCAAACGGTTCAGAATAGGTCAGCTTGGTTTAGTATACTAAGTTCTTTGCTTTCGTGCTGCCCATAGCCAGTCTCAGGGTGCTTTCACCTGGCACCCTGTATGTTGTCCTGTTTTGCCTGTTTGTTTATACTCTGGGTATTGGTGGGTAAACCCTGTACATTGTCAAGTGTCCTTTCGGGGAGTTCAGTCACTCCCATTTTCTGCCCTACCGGTATGTTAAAAATGTTACTAGCCCTGATGCCCTAGGCTAGACCTTTGGGTCGTAACAGTAAGTTTTACTGTCATATTAAAGATTAAGGGTGCTTTATGGAACCTGCTTAAATAGGGTTATCATGATTGAAGGACATAACTAAAATAATTTTTAAATGTATTACATAAAATAAATATCTGATGGTAAATCATATGTATTGTAGTGTTTTGGTCAAATTCCCCTCCATTGATGAAGTTACCTATGTGAAACTTCTTAAAATAAATAAATAATAAAATGACTGACATCTTCATCTCCATCAGTCTCAGTAGTACCCAATACCAATAACGTGTGTATATCTGTGAATTTTCAATCTCATCCACAGATGCCACTGTTGTTGCCACAGGTGTTATAATCAGTACACCTGGTCACACCAATGTCAACAGTCAAACAGCTGGAATTAGGTATGGCTTCTGATTGGCTGGAATGAAAACATTGGCCCTTTGCAGATAAGACTGGATATGCTTAATGTACATGTACACCTTTGTTTCTGTGTCTCTGTGAAGAACTACAAGAATCCACTTAATAAAATGTGTGATTTATCTTACTATAGCCAATGAAAATTGCAATTCAGAATCTCCAGACACTGATCAAAGTTTCTTTAACACCGTAGCATTTCCCACACGTTTTACCCCTTTGACCGCTATTGAGCCATTTGCTGAATCCAAACCAGAGTGAAATTGATTTTGGGTTGTTCGATATTTGTTTTTGTTTATAGTATACGTGTAAAAGAAAAAAAGGAATTAGTTCATTAGAAACATTAGTTGACGGATGTGTAATGTACTCAACAATCAGGTTGCTTTACTGTCAAAACACTTTGTCATGGTAATCAAACCATGCTAGAGTTTGACTGAAAATTGATTTTGAAGAGTTAATTGACTGGTGATGCTGTTGCTTAGAAGACAATGATATAACTTGCATGGTTCCTGGAGAATATAAACACTGTCTGTCTATAAATTATATCATATATAAATGGGTATAAATACACATTTATTTATTTATTGGTGTAACAGAAATGAAAATTAGAAATGGATCACATCACGTAATAAATAACAGATTACAGTTTACGCCAACCTGTTTCACTCATGGCCCATCACATCACTTGTCTTAATCACAGCCCATATCACAGTACACCTGCACAGGTTCACCTGCAGACCCTGCAGGATAGATGGTGTAAATGCCATTATGGGTGGAGCCGTTATTGTAAATGTCCTCACAGTCAAGTGGCAATAAGTTTGTAGTGATCGGAGCCAAGTGACAAACACAAACATGTACACTAACAACTGTCTTATTCTGATGCAACAACATTCAGTTATATTTAAAATATGGTAAAAATATTTTTTCGATCCTTTCTCAGATGGATTTTGAGAAATTGGTATCTGAGCGTTTGACGGGATTTTTTAAAATGTTTGCATCGGTGAGTTGTTGGCTCAGTTTCTTTTCAACGTTGTTGTTGGCGAGGATTGAAGACCGGTTTGCAAAAGTAAATCCCATGCCCTCTTCTTTGCTTATTATTTTTAATATGTTGATAGCAACATTTACTCTCCATGCTGTCCGTGGTGTTGTTTCAGCCATTTATTTTATTCTTTATTTATCAAAACAAGCAAGCAGAGTATAAAGCTTGCAGTGTATTTTTGAGATTTGTGTATTTGTTGAATTTTTGTTCATAAGCTTTTGGTCAATATTCTGTGTGATTTTAAAATTTATTGTTTCCAACTAGCTGCCTGCAAGTAAATGTACCAAATAATGCCCATGTTATCTATTGAGTCATTCCTGTATAACTGATGTCACCAGAATCTTCATAAAATGCTAGAAATGTCTGTTTACTAGAATATCAAAGGCATTTAGAAAATCTTAATGGTATTTATTTTGGAAAACGTACTGCAGTTCTTCTGGAAACTCACACTTGCTCCTTTTTGAAATTAAAATAAAATTGTGTTTTTGTCTGAAATATGGTCTATTACATAATATGTGGCTTTCTTTCCTGAGATACAAATATTTTTCTATAACATTTAATTTTCTGTTGTAAAACAAATGTTTGGAAATGTAGAATGTTTTGTACTGACTCGATAAAAAAACATTGTATTAAGAAATAGCAGAATATCTAAGACTTATACATGAATTATACAGCTATGCAGTCAGCTGTGATATATTCCATAAATAATTTGACATTGGCAAGGTTAGCGCTCTACAACAGTATACTGAACTTCAGCTCGCACCGTCGAGGCACGGTGAGACACAAGTGCAGGAACGGGAGACAGAGGTAAGAGCAGTATGGTGTTTATTAACACAGAACAGGCAAAGGTACAAACACGGCAGGCAATAGAGTAATCCAAAGGACAGACAGGGGTCGAGCGATTGGCAGACAGTGTGAAACAGGTAATCCAAAAACTGTGGTCACAAACAGAAAGCAGAATCAGTAACACAGTAAACAACACACGGGTATGAAAACGCTTGCAATAGCAGATGAATGCTTCGCGAAGTCAACGCAAAACTGAGGTTCCTTTTAAGCACGGCAAAACAGTTTGTAAATGAGATGCACCTGTCTCCACAGATTAGCCTAATGGCTCATGGGAACTGTAGTCCGTGTGATCTCCGTTGACATGTGGAAGAGCGGGCTTCAGCTTTGGGAGCGACAGAGATGTAAAAAACACTGCGCAGTGTTTAGGGCACGCAGTGTGCATAGCGAGGAGCGGGTCATGACAACTTTAAATTAAATATTTATATACAGTAATTATGAGGCTGAGGGAGGTGACAGCATCCAAACATCCCATCTTACCAAAAAACATTCTATGCCTGAGAACCCCCCAGATCTGCTCCTTTACCTAATGGAAGGCTATTAACATAAGGTTAATCCAAAAGCTAGTATTACATCAAGGGTGTGACCACCAGCATGAGTGGGTCCTATTACATTCTGATTAACACCTACTGAATCTAGAATGCACATGAACGCTGTTCTCAGAGGATCTTCTGGGTCGTTGAAATGAATATTAAAGTATCCAACAATTAATGCTTTGTCTAAAGAGACAACCAGGTTTGAGATGAAATCTGCAAATTCACCCTGTAAATAATAATTAGCAGAAGTAATTGGACAATCAGGTGATCAGGTGATCAGGTGTTTCATGGCCAGGTGTGTATGATTCCCTCATTATTTCAATCTCAAATAAGCAAAGAAATGGTCACATATTCTGTATAAAATATAAAGAAGAGACACCACACCGAGATATTACACTGTGATGGTGTCATCTTGCAGTCATCACTGATGTGATTTTGAAAGCTGATTTAATTTTTTAATGTTTACAGACTTTTTCCAGGTGATAACATCTAATACCAAGGATGTTATGAGACTTCCAGGGGATTCATGTTGTCTGTGCACTCAAACAGGAAGCCAATAAAGTTTAATTCCTCACATTCTAAGCATGTAGTACAGTATGTGTAGCTGTGTGTCATCTGCATACTCATGAAAGCGAATGTCAGGTTTATGGATAATAATCAAGCTAAAAAGGGCCAGAATTGAGGCTGGATTGAGCTTGAACATTTTCATTAACACCTTAGTTTAGAAACAAGTTTCAGCCTTTTTTCAGTTTCCCATATAAAATCTAATTTCTTAATAAGTATTATGAATAATTCTGTAAATAAAGTGAATAACAGGGAAGGTGTGTTGTTACAAAAATGAGGAAACTGATTAACTGAAAATTTATTTCATTCTATATAGAAGAATTTCATTCATTATAAGAGGTACAAAGGAGGTGACAGACAACATTTAATTAACATATTTTACCAAAAGTTAAAAACGTGAATCAGAAAAATATGTATTCCTTCAAACACGTATAACCATTTCCTTAAAAATTAAGACATAGAGTTGAGAATGGAAGATATTACAATGTTACAGAGATACACCACAGGATAAACTCCAAGTTTGAGGATTAAAATTAATTGCTAATAGTCTTGTCATTTTGTCTGAGATATTCTGAGATATATGTCTGAGCAGTCAGAGATATTACACTGATTCCTCTCTAAAAACTCTGAAAAACTAAAGACTTTGAAGATCTTCCCGACTCATCCGTCTGATCTTCATAATGATAGACTTCAGAGAGTAGTTGTTGCCTTTAAAGGTCTGCCAGATGATACCCAAGTTCGCTCTGTTCACATTCCCATAGTTGTACAGGCAATTAGGGTTGGCATTGAAGCACCCATAATACCACCAGGTGTACCAGAATCCTGCATTGTATGAACTCGCACAGCCTGCTGTTGTGTCATTGTCAAAGGTTGAAAAAGTCGCCCCATTCACAATAGTCAAAGAATCACCTGGAAAATATAAAGCACAGGACAGCGTGAAGAATGAGCAGAAGTCAACCCTTCTGTAATATGTCAAAGATAGTGTAAAGAAAAGTGTCTGGATAGCGCTATGCTGACAAATCAAACCTGTCAGGTGACTGTCACCAACCAACCAGCTGCTTAAGCTTCATGTTCAGATTACTAAGTCATCTGGATGTACTTTACACCTCTGAGGCTTTATATACATCGGGGTCATGAAATAATGATGTAATAAAATAAAATAATATGTTAAATTATTGAATAAAATAATATGTTAAATCGATGCACTCAAAAAAAAGTGTCCACAGTGTGAAGGATAATCTGAGAGAGCTCTTGACTGTTACATTTACAGAGAAACTTTAACATCATTCATCGTTTAATCCATAAAATATTCGCTTCTCCATCTCTATGATTAAGGCGCATCTCCTCTGATGTCCTCCATGTGAAGAAAACCTTTTCATGGACTTTAATGGGACAATATTATGAATTAAAGGCCATGTAAAGCAGTACAACTGTATGTGTTCTGAGTTTATCATTGTCCCCCTGTCATGCTAAGGGAGGGTTTATGCTAATTAGGTGGGTCCAGTACATCATCGAGCCACCATTTCTGACCTGCCCAAAAAAATCCAGAACACAAAAATGATGTTTAATGGAAACTGTTTAATGGTCTAACTCAATTCAGTAATTATATAGTTTACAGTCTTTCCACATGTTTTCAGCATCTATTTTCTAACATGTATAAAGTGTTTAGAAAAAAAAATCACTGAATTTGCTTTACACAGTCTTTAAGTAACATTGTCAAATTTATATTATATACTTAATATCGGCCTCGAACAACATTCCACAGTGTGTTTGAGTGTAGTGTATTTACAGCCGGTACATAAGTTTCAGCTTGACACATGTCAGACAGGTGTGCTGGACTTAACACCACTCCTAACTCAAGCCAATATCATGCAAGAAATATATGCAAATATGAAAAAATGTACCTGAGACACACCCGTTTTAGACTAACTCCGCCCCCACATGTTTAGCTCTCATGTAACTTCTGAATAGCAGTCAGTAGCTACGTCTAGCATCTGAATACTGATGTGTGCAATTTCAGTATTAGAAGTGATGTTTACTGATTTGCTCACCTGCTCCTCCATTGATGTAGCCGCCGATAGTCAGAGTGTAACTGCTCGACTCTGGGCCGACGTAGAACAAAGTGTACTGGGCGTAGGCACTGCCTCTCTCAAAGTCCTCCATGTCCACTCTCAGCTGATACCTCTCCGTGTTAGTCATCAGGAAGATGTTCTGCAGGCCTGGAATTTATTTAATAATAATTCCAAATAATGAAGTTGGAATTTAAAGAGATTAATAGTTCAGTTCAATAGACACAGGTGGTGTTGGAAGATATCATTTGTCAATCTGAGAAGAATTAACTACACACAGGTGATCAAGGTCGTTTTGATTAAATGACTATGTTCTTACAATTACCAAAGTGCCACAGCGTTCTCTCACCGAGCCAGTATTCATCATTGACATCACCAAATCCGTCCTTATACTGTTCCCATGTCCGGTAGAAACTCACATTACCGTCGATTCTCTTCTGAATCACCTGGTTGGTGGATTACACAGGATGTGTACACATGAAAACAAATCACGAAGAAAAATGAATAGATTTCAGAAAACATGAAGCAGACAAACTGTAACAGTGGACATAAAAAGTCTACACACCTCTGTTAAAATGGCAGCTTTACCCATAAAGATTGAATACTGTTATAAAATCTAGAGGTGCTTCAACTAAGTATTAGTTTAGGGGTGTGCAAACTTATACAACCAACTTATTATACACTATTTAATTTTTTAATTTTTCTGCAAAAATTATTATAATTTTTCACTTTCATTTGTTGGTTGCAACTTCACAGTAAAGGTGAAAAAGGTTCTGGTTGATTTGGTTTAACTTTACAACACAAAAACCATCCATTTTAATAGGGGTGTGAATATTTTTTATATTCACAGTTGCCCTACTTTTATGTACCATTACAGTATTCTCAAACAGCCTTAAAGAGATTGATGTTCTCACTCACAGTCCAGTTCCCATCGTTGTGGCCACCGTTTTCCTTGCAGCCCATATCACAGTACACCTGCACGGGAGAATCAGGCCCTGCTGGGTAAATGGTGTACACTCCACTGGGAACAGAAGCGTTCTTCCTTAAGCTTATCTTCAGGTTGTAAACATCCTCACAGTCCAGCGGCAGGGACGTGTTCACGACAGGAGCCGAGTGGACCAGCGAGGACAACGCTAATGTAAGCAACAGCAGCATGACCTGATTCTGTACAACAACAACAAAAATCATCATCATCTATATTTATATAGAACATTTCATGCACGATAAATTAGACATAGAACAAAATTCACAGTCTAAAAATTTATAAGGATAAAGAACTTTTTAAAACAGATTAGTTTTAAAAACAAATTTTGAAATTGCTTACTTAAAGTGGGTTTGATTAATGATCAATGATTAAATAATTAATCAAACATGATTCAGCCTAAAAATAACACTACTATTATTTTAATTTTGAACAATATTAATTTAATTTAATATAAGTACATAACATAAAGGCTTTTTTTTCTGTTTCTGACACTTACCTGTGCTAATTCTAGTGTACAGAAGTCACGATAGTAGGCTGCAAACTGATACGTCAGAAAGATTCGCATCTCTTTTATATTCCTCAGTTACCACCCAAAGGTGTTTCTGTAAGAGGCTGAGCTGGAGGGAGTCTGAGGTTAGACAACATTTTTGCTACCATCATTATTAATAAGGATATAATGATAAGATTATCCTGATTATTCCATGGTATTCCATAAAAATGTAACCCAGGATATCCATGCAGTGGTTTCCCTCTTAAATGTTTTGACACAGACTTTATTTTAATGTTGTTTTTATTTATAACAATGCAAAGAGAATTACATTTTTCTACAGTCATGTGATTTACAGTGAAACAGCTGTACTTTAGCTGAGATTCTGGTTCATCTGAATTCCTGCCTGGTGCATTGGGGGTTTTTTTATTTGTTTTTTAACCTTTGGTGTAACCTTTTATGTTTAAATATGAAACAGATTCAACATGAATGTGGAATAAAAAAAATGACTAAACTTTTAAACAGAATGAGAAAACAGGAAATCCTGTTGTTAATAGAGTTACTTATGCAGTAAACTACAACATAACTGCAACATTATGGCCACTATGGTCAATAAATAAATGCTATCTTGAACCACAATGTGTACTGTGTGTAGAACATCCAAGAATAAATAATTCTATGGGTACAATAAATAGCCAAAACATTATTGCCCATTATAGGTGTCTCCCAGGGTGTGTATTATTATTATTGCTCCATGGGTGGGAGATGACTGTAAGTTTACAAACCTGGTCTAAAAACACCATACTTCGGGCCAGAAAAGCCCAGCAGAACTTTTATTTCCTACATTGACTGAGGAGAGCTAGGCTTCCCCTGACACCGTCACCACATTTAACTGCAGTGAATCAGACTGCAAGATCCTGTATCCTCTGTCTCAAGTACATGATATTCTGTTCTGTTCTATTTGTACAGCACTTTCATCAATAAACATTGTCACAAAGCAACTTTACAGAAATATATAAATTTTAAATCTAAATTTTACATTCATAAATTTATCCCTAATTAGCTTGACACAAGTGGCAGTGGTGAGAAAAAATGAGGAAGCAAAACTGTTTGTATCAATTGCAGTCCAAGCCATCTTCATGGTTTCAAGTGGAACCATCCACAGTAATCTGATGTATATTTAGCCTGTCCATAAGGGGGCCGTCCACAGCAGTAGCATGTGGTTTCCATGTGATATGAACTCCAACCAGACGAAAGTCATCAGGATGGATCAGGCAGGTCCAATGAGCAGAAGGGGTCAGGATCACTGGTATGTAAGGATTAGCATCTGCATCTCATCTAACCCAGGCATTGACTGTTTTGGTAAACTGGGATGTTTGGATGCTGTCGGCACCCACTCTCGCACGTTCACTCAGGTTTGTTGACGGTGGAGTGGCTGGACGCTTTATGTCCCAGGGATCCCTCATGTCTGTGTTACCTTCTGGCTCACCCTTTTAGTTATGCTGTCATAGGGATAGGCCTGAAAGACATCATCAACTACAGAAAACCATCACCCCACACTGCAGAGAACCATCAACTGGCCAACGACCTGAATTTGTATTACTGCATATTCAATAAATGCTTTTTTACACCTCTCACCCTCGCTGACCACAACACACCCAGCACCCAGTGCCATGCCCCTGCACCTCCCCACTTACACTGTACCTGCACACAGGTTCTGTGAAGATGATGTTTGTCAGCTCTTCAGGAGACACCAGACACCAGGTCCAGATGGTGTGTCACCCTCCTCTTTCAAAGTCTACGCTGACCAGATGGCCCAAATATTCACACAGACCTTCAACAGATCACTGGAGCTATGTGAAGTTCCCTCCTGCCTCAAGCACTCCACAATCATCCCAGTTCCAAAGAAAACCTCAATCGCAGGGTTAAATGACTACAGACCTGTCGCCCTGAGGTCTGTGGTCATGAAATCCTTTGAAAGACTGGTGTTGACCTACCTGAAGGACATCACAGGCCCCCTGCTAAGCCCCCTACAATTTGCTTACCGAGCAAACAGGTCAGTGGATGATGCAATCAACATGGGACTGCACTACATCCTGCAACATCTCGACTTCCCAGGGACATATGCTAGGATCCTGTTTGTGGACTTCAGCTTGGCATTCAACACTATCTTTTCAGAAGTCCCCCACACCAAACTCACTTGACTCACTGTACCAGCTCCCATCTGTCAGTGGATCACAAGCTTTCTGACAGATAGGAGACAGCAAGTGAGGCTGGGAAAAATCAAAACCAGCACATGGACAGTCAACATTGGTGCCCCCAAGGGATGTGTTCTCTCCCCTCTGCTCATCTCCCTCTACACAAATGACTGCACCTCAGGAGACCCATCTGTTAAACTCCTGAAGTTTACAGACGATATGTGTTTAGAGTGCATGACATTTTTTTTGGACAGGCAGTGCAGAACACTATAAAATATAAAACTAGCAAAAAATGTTAAAATATTGTACCACTGTCCTTAATTCCAATGTTCTTGGAACAGCGGTAGTCATCATTCAGTGTTTATATATGGTTTCATGGTAGAGTTTTAACCTGCATTTGTGAAAGAACTGTCTTCACAGACAGTGGTTTTGAGAAGTGTTCCTAAGCCCAGGCAGTGATTTCCACTACAGAATCATGTCTATTTTTAATGCAGTCCTACCTGAGGGCCTGAATATCACGGCTATCCAATATTAGTTTTCAGCCTTGTTCCTTGCGTACAGAGATTTCTCAAGATTCTTTGAATTTTTAATGATATTATGTACTATAGATGCCCAAATCTTTGCAATTTTACATTGAGGAACATTGTTGCATTACTTGCCCATGTAGTTTTTAACTTTTACTGCTAAGAACTTTGCCTCTCAAGGATGTTATTTTTCTACCCAATCATGTTACTGACCTGTTAACTTAATTATCTGTGAGGTTTTGTTTCAGCCTACTAAAATCCATTCACCAAAATTATTTAACCTATTACATTTGGTCTGATCATATGGGGTGCCATTTGTAAAAGCAGTTTAAAACCCCTTCGTGCGGTAATAATAAAGAAAAATGAATTCCGCCTATATTTGGTCATGTTAATGAACCTTGAATATCTCTGGTTCT
>JAQQZX010038931.1:0-14054 GCA_030068355.1 Notoglanidium maculatum | reverse complement strand
TTCAGAATTTATATACTTTTGTGAAGCTGCTTTGAGACAATGTCTGTTGTTAAAAGCGCTATACAAATAAAATTGATACCTGATACAAGAACCTACAGCGGATAGTGAGAACAGCTGAGAAGATCATCGGAGTCTTTCTTCTCTCCATCACTGACATTCACTATACACACTGCTTCCGCAAAGCCACCAGTATTGTGGAAGACCCCACACACCCCTCACACACACTCTTCACCCTCCTGCCATCTGGCAAGAGGTACCAAACATTCGGGCCCTCACTGCCAGACTCTGTAATAGTTTCTTCCCCCAAGCTATCAGACTCCTGAACACTCAGGTACTGGACTGACACACACACACACAAAAATGTACACTCATCTACCTCTAAAACTCTGCACATTTTGCACCTCTATAATATTGCACATCACATTTGGATTAGTGCTACTCTGTCTTGTTTTTGTCTTGTCTTATGTCTGCACTGTTTGCACATTTGCACACTTTGCACTTTATGTTGTTTTTGCCACGTTTGCACATGTTTGCACTCATGCACTTTATGTTGTCTTCTGTTGTCTTCTGTTGCACACGTGCACCTTTTGTACTTTTGTGTTGTCTTGTATGTAGCACCTTGGTCCTGGAGAAACGTTGTCTCGTTTCACTATACACTGTACCACATGTATATGGTTGAAATGACAATAAAAGCCACTTGACTTGACTTGACTTGACTTGAACATCAGTACCTGATCTCATTAATGCTCTTGTGGCTGAAATCTTAAATTTTCACAGTTCCAAAACCTAGTGGAATGCCTTCCCAGACGAGTGGAGGTTATTATAACGAAATTATACCTTATAAGCAAATGGATGACTAAATATGGAATAGAATGTTTAACAAGTACATATAAATGTGATGTTCAGGTGTCCACAAACCTTTGGCCTTATATTGTATATGCCAATATGAAAATATGTAACTATGTACAAAATAGCCCAATATTTATCTAATTGTTTTCTGTAATACACAACCAGTTTCTGCTACCATCTGCTGCCTTTAATACCCAAGTTTAGCGAGGATAGCTAGCTAGCATTAAAAAAGCCCAAGCAGTTGTGGGCAAATACACATCAAATTTATCAAAACAACAGCAAAGCTTATTAATAAACCAGATTTACTTTCATATTGTCCACTAAAAATTCTCAATGTGGTAGAGTGTTCTTTTGTGTCCATAGTTATTATCACAGTAAGTTGTTTGACTACTTTCCAAAACCAATGCTGTTCCCAGTGGCAGACCAAAGTAAATGGCTGGTAAGGGTGTCTGTCTGCTTTCCTTTGATCCATGTGAGTAAAAAATAACCATGTTAATGAAGAGAGTGACATTTTTTTCTATTTTTTTTTTTCTATTAACAGGCCTCACATGCTGCATACAGCCACTCATAAACTCTATTCCTTCCTTTTCACTTTGATTGCAGCTGGCAAACTTGAAGAACTGAAAAGAACTGCAGAGAAATCATTGTAAAGTTACCTCCCTGGGGTGTCTAACCTAAAGCTATATTGTCACATCATACATAGAGTCATAGCAACAATGTATGTGTTTTTGGATTTAAATTTACATTATCAGTAAGCATGTTGGGTCTCTCTCTTAACATGATATATACCAATGTAATTTTATTCATTATTAAGTTCAACTAACTAAAGACTTTCAAAAATTGGTGGAGACAAAACTGGTCATGATAAAAAGTGGTGGGGACATGTCCCCAGCATCCCCAGCATAAATGATGCCTATTGTAATATTGAAAAAGAGCATGACTGCTCCTCTTGGAGATATTGAAAGGTTTTCATGATGAAATTAATTGGCCTGCATCATTGTCAGCAGCATGTGTTACTGTGCTGTCCTATGGATGAACCTTAGCTATTTTTGGAGAGATACACCATATGGCCAAAAGTGAACATGTGGCTATCTGAGTGTTGACCACCCCATTCCAAAACTGTGGGCAATAATATTGAATTGTTCTCCCTTTCTGCTATAATAGCCTCCACCCTTCTGAGAAAGCTTTCTATTGCCAAAGGTGTTCAGTGCAGTTGACATTGGGGTTCTGTCCAGGCCACATGTTCTTGTTCTTCCACATATACCTTTGCAAACCATGTCTTTATGGATATCACTTTGTGCACAGGGGCATTGTTCTATTAAATTAAACTCAATTTTGTTTCTATAGCACCTTTAATAAATGACTGTCACAAAACTGCTTTACAGAATTTTTTTTTTTAATTTAATGAGCAAGTCGGACGTGAAGATGGCAAGGAAAAAGACTCAAAAGGGAACCCATCTTGCTGACACAGGATAAGTTTCTTCTTTTAAACTTATTAATCAAAGAACATCCACAACCATCTTAAGGGTGTATCTGTGGTACCATCCACAGCAAACCCAAACATAGCAATTTCTTGTTTCTTTGTTTGTTTTTTTTAAAAAATGTTGGAAATGTGACAAATTTTGGCACCTTCAGCATGCCATAACATTATTTTGCGTGCACACACAAATGCATGTGAACAGTGAAAATACACAAAAATACATACACATAATCAGTGAAGCATAATGAATGGGTCCATCATGATGGATCAGGCATGTCCAAAGGGCAGAAAGAATCAGGATGACCGGTATCTCAGGAGTAATGTGTAGCTCGACAGAGAAAGGGGCGGGCAGGGAGCGGGGGGTATAACACAGACTATTAGATATGCTCTTGTACCATTACAATACAGTGTGCACAGAATGAAAGCAAGGACTCTGGCAAGCCTAGCTATGGCAGCATAACTAAAAGGGAGAGCCAGAAGGTAACACAGACATAAGGGTGCCCTAGCAAATAAAGTGGCCAGCTATCTAAGGGTACCCTAGGACATAAAGTGACCAGCTACTCCACCATCAACATACCTGAGTGAATGCTAGTGTCTTGCTGGAACAGGTCTTGGTTAGACGTCTTAAGTCCAGTGAAAGGAAGTCTTAATGGCACAGCATATGAAAACATTCTAGACACTAGACATCCAACTTTGTGACAACAGGGGAATGTTCACATGTGTTATGGTCAGATGACCACATACATGTACATTATTTGTATTATATGTTATATGTAGTTATATGTACATTATACCACATGAATGAACAAGGCTTCCAAAAGGGACCTACAGAGAAACCCCCTGTTATAGGGTTCAACATACACTACATTGCCAAAAGTTCACATTCTTTCTAATCATTGGATTTGGCTATTTCAGCCAACCCCTTTCCTAAAAGGTGTATAAAATCACCTTTGTCATCTCAGTAGAGAACACTGGCAGTAGAATGGGCTGTACTGAAGAGCTAAATGACTTTCAACATGGCACTGTTATTGGATGCCATTTTTACAACAAATCAGTTTGTCAAGTTTCTGCCCTGCTGGAGCTGTCCTGTTCAATTGTAAATGCTGTTATTCCAAAGTGGAAGTAACAATGACTCAGATATGAAGTGGTGTACC
The DNA here is from genome assembly GCA_030068355.1 of Notoglanidium maculatum. Classification (NCBI taxonomy): domain Eukaryota; kingdom Metazoa; phylum Chordata; class Actinopteri; order Siluriformes; family Auchenoglanididae; genus Notoglanidium; species Notoglanidium maculatum. Next base: position 10,571 of record JAQQZX010038931.1, on the reverse strand, counting down.
ATGCAAAGCTCACAGAGCTGTTCAAAAGGAGCTTTAAAAAAATGGGTTTCCATGGCCACACAAGCCTAGGATTTCTATGCTCACTGCCAAGCATCAGTGGGAGTAGTGTAAAGAACACCACAATTGGTGCAGTGGAAACATGGTGTATGAGTGATTTATCACACATCACTATTCGTCAGTCTGGATTTGGCACATGTCAAGAGAATGCTACCTGCCTGCATGCAAACTATCAACTGCAAAGCTTAGAAAAGGAGAAATAATTGTCTGAGGCTGCTTCATATATGCAATGTCCCTTAGTTCCAATGAAGAAAATCACATCCTGTTTGTTCAAGCCCCCTAATGGTGTGAATACACTAGTGAATAAAGTCTGAATATTGTGTAAAAATAGCTTTAGTATAAAGGACGTACAAATGATATTAACAAAACCTTAATGTCATCTTTTAAAGCAACAATCTGTCTATCCACATATGAAATTTGAGCTTTCTCTGTGTCTTTGTTGTGAAACACCTAATAATTGAATGGACATGTCACATGGAACTTGTTTATAGCCTGACAGAACTCCCGACATAACATGGGTATTTGGGACATCACAAACCAAGTAATTTACCATTAAAAATCATGTTCCAACCAGCCAACGAGAAAATACAGCTGACAGGTGTAAAGTATGGAGAGGATATCATGCCACCCTAAAATGCAAAAGTGACTTTTGGTATAAGGGGAAAAACAATTTCCATGACGTATGCACGCACACACAGAGAAACTATGCTATGTGGAAATGCAATGTATATCAATCATTGTTTTTTATTGTGTGACGTGAAGAGAACATGCCCCAGTGAAAAGAAAAATCATCATTTCATTGTTATGCATCTAGTTCAACTACTAACCAGAAAAGCAACAACTTAATTTGCCATACCACATCAAAATGCAACTTTGCTTTTCTTCAAGCGCTTTATTGTAGTGATCGGATGCTTGAAGCTGAGGCTTCAAAGCACCTATAAAGTAGGAAAAGCAGTTACAGATGAAGTCTTGTGTCGAGGTTTGTATAATTTTCAGATAAGTACGTGATTGATGACGAATGAAACCTGACGGCCCATCGAGTCATGCCAGTGGTTCATTTGGAGAGTTGTCCTAAATATACAGAAGTGAAGGGCCTTGGTTTGCATGTTTTTTGGCAATACATTTAAACTGAACATTTAGATTACTATGGCCTTGCAATGGAACTTGCAATAGAAATGAAAATATTCACCTTCATGGCAACATTTTGCAATGGTCCATCATCAACCATCATCAACTCTCTCACTCAAAGACATCCACACACTGAAACCATCCAATCACTCTTTTTCAAAACTTTTCAAAACAACCCCACCCACACTGGTGACAAAACTTCCCTCACATGCTAAACCTGCACCATTCTCTCCAAACTCTAATCCAGATATTGCTGCCTTCTCAATGATTACAACAACAGGATCAACCCCACATTTGAACATTGTCCAAACCTTCATACTTTCTGTCAGCAACTCCTCATCATCACAGCAGCACTATGGACTGACCCAACAAATGTAGTGAAATACCTCAAAGCCTACAGACTATATAACGTAATCTCCAAGAAATGTTGGGGGCAGCAACAACAACAACATGAATTTTATTATTATTATTATTATTACTATTATCCATCCATCCATTATCTACACCGCTTTATAAATCCGGGTCACGGGAAAGCTGGAGCCAATTCTTCGGGCGAGTGGCGGGGTACACCCTGGGCAGGTTGCCAGTCAAAGACAAACAACCACACACACTTGCATTCACACCTATGGGCAATTTAGAGTAGCCAGTTGACCTAATCTGCATGTCTTTGGACTGTGGGAGGAAATCGGAGCTCCCGGAGGAGACCCACTCATGCACGGGGAGAACATGCAAACTCCACACAGAAAGGCACCCTGGGTGATCTGGGGATCGAACCCAAGACTTTCTTGCTGTGAGGCGACAGTGCTAACCACTGCACCACCGTGCTGCCCCCATTATTATTATTATTATTATTATTATTATTATTATTATTATTATTATTATTATTATTATTATTATATTTTAATTCTAAGCTATATGAAGAAATGTTTTTTGTACTTAGTCCATAGGTTCTAATACAACAAGTAAATTGAAAGTAAGGTATACATTCAAAAGCCCATTTAAACTGAAAGGATTTGTATTGGAAATGACACAAAAATAATCTGAATTTAACTGTCGATGAGACATCAGAAAGTGTCTTTAGTGTGAATTTGAGGCCTCGAGAAATTAATAATTTTTTAATACAATTACTTCAAAGATTCAAAGCTTCATGAAGCTTCATGTGGCAATCACTTTACTGGCTCTTTTTCAAAAATAGAACACACCACCTGGAAATGTAATCACTGTCCAATCACAGCTCTCTAGCAAACAGGGGGTATGGTTAAGGAAAACAAACTGAGATAGCCACTCACCTAATTGTTTAGGTGAAAGGACAGGCTTTGCCATACTGTGCTAACCAGCCTAATGCTGAATGTTGACATGGCTAAGGAACATGCTAGTAAGACATTGGCTGGACTGTTGAGGAAGGCACTCAGCCAACCCACAAAGCTAGCAGCAGACTCTATATAAAAGTCGTAAGTTGCCAAATTATTTTAACACATATTTTAACACAACTTATCCAAGACACCAAAAAGGGTAATTAGTTACACCTTTATCATATTTTATCACCAATATTAATATCAAACATTGTTGCTTAACAGCTAGGTAGATAGCTGGCTGAATTAGACCAATGCCAAAGCATTTTGGCATTTGGAAGGTAGTGTTGTCTCAAATTGAGCACAACAAGTTGTGCACCAGAAATGATCACATTTGACCATGATTGTGGCACAACCCTCCAAAATTATCTACTTGCTTTTTTTGCTCACCTCTTTAAAAATGAATGTGTTTTTCTTGTGTCCGTAGATATTTCACCCAACATGGAAATTATGTTGGCATGTTCTTGGAACTCGATTTGTTTACATATTTACAAAGCTCTAAAGTGATTTAATTTTTAATTTTTTTTTTATTTTAACTTTAAATCAAAGAATTAATTTTTATTTGAGTGTTATTGGTGGGTTGTTTACAGATTTAAGTCTGAATGCTCTTGTATTACTAAATATTTTGAAACAGTATGTGCTTGGTAAAGGTTTTCCTTGTTCACACTCTGTGAGTCTTAGTCAGGCTTAGTTGCGTGAGTGCAAACAGAATAGAATCATTAAAGTAATTTAAAGATTTCTATGTTGTCTGTTGTCTCTATCGACATATGTTTGTAATGAAAACTAACTTAATAACAAATCTTCATCATAGGCTTAGAAATACACACAGAAAAACTAAAACATTTTAAATGTTGAACTAATGTATCCTAAATTATTTATATTGAGTCCCTGTCAATCTATCTAGCTCTATCTCCTTTCTAACAATTTACCCTACAACCACATGACAAGCTTTAACTATGAACCCTCCACATGGTATTTAACCAACTTTTTTGCACTGCACTAATAGGTGCACCCCACCAACCACCTTGGATTTGTGAATTCTGCTTACTTGACATGGTGACTACAGTCCTTCTTCTGTCATATGTATGGGGTTTGGCTAGACACAAATGCAGGTAGGAGATGGCAGTAAAATCAAACATGGTTATTAAACACAGGTACAAAAACAGCAGGCAGAATCAAATTCACAAACGGAAACAGGTTCAGGCAATCGGCAAACAACACAGAATAGGCAAAACAGAAGCAGTAATCCAGAAACAGGCAAAAAGTAAAAAACCAGAATAACACTCAGAATACAGGCTTGGAAAATAGCAAAAACTATGGCATAACTAAACTAATGCTTCAAGAAGGGCTAGCAAAATTTGGAGTCCATTTAAACATGGCATGATTGTGTGAATGAATGGGAGGCACCTGCATCTAATTTGCAGTTATCTCGGTTGGATGCAAGTGATCATGGAAACTGTAGTCCTTGGTTGTAGTTCCCTGCACTATGCGGGAGTGTGTTGCCACACTGAGGATGATGGAGGACATCAAGAGCACGCTGCCCCTTCACAGTGCAGGCCATGCATGCAGTGAGGGGCAGATCATGCACTAAACTTCCACCATGGAAAACATAATCACCATGCCATTGATAACATAGTTACTAGGACCTAACATCTAACCACAGCTTGAGAGCTGTAATTCAAGCTACACAACATAATGACAGTGTTTGCAAACATTCATTCAAACTTTGGTTTTGGGGAACACTTGCATTGCAACTGCATGGTTTGAACTATATCAGTTGTAAGATTAGCAACAATGCTTTTGGGAAATTCACCCCTGATTTGCAATGCAGGTTTGCTGCTTTCCAAGCAGGTGAACTCTTTTGTCCATCTGAGCTTTTCTTAGGATGGTGCTCTCTGCCTCAGAATAGTCAGCTGCTGAAGGATCCCCTGTGTGCCTTTGTTCCCCATGTAGGGACATGGTAGTGGCCTCCAGTAACTGTTGGTATGTGGCATACAGCCTGGGATCTGGAAGGATGATGCAGGACCTTTGCTCCATCTGGTGAGCTCAGTTAATTCTAATAAGGTTTACCTTCTGGTGCTGTCAGATTGATAGCTGAGTCTACATATCTCCAGCAATGGTTGTCTGTGAGGTCCTGAATCTCAGCAACTCTGGTTCCCACAAACACCTTAAAGTGACAGGAATCTGATTGCAAACAGGTGAGCACAACAGTTTGAAAGTTTGTTTGATGGTGAGGGATAACTCATTCTGTAAGACCTCGGTGAGCTGTGCACCAGACAAAGCTGCACAGAGTTCTAAATGTGGAACTGACTGCTGATGCTTTGGGACTACTCTTGAGCTAGCCATTAGGAATGGCACCTGGACTTGAATGCATGTACATTACTGACCCCCTATGGACTTCTCTCCTGACTGTTGGAGTGTTCAGCTCTGGGGTGGTGTACCACTGGGGTATTATGATTTTTTTTAGGTGTGGCAGCTCACCTTCAAATGCCTTCAGTAGACCTTCTGGGAGGAGGGGGTCATCCCATTCATGCTCCTTGCTCCACAGACATACACAGGCTCCACAGTTCAGTCCTCTGACCAGGAGCCCTTTAGCAAACGTATGATGACATTTCCAATGTTGTTTGCCCACTTCCTGAGGTCAAATTCACCTGTAGTCAGTCAAGTCCCTTGCTTCTTCGACAGATGTGAGACTCCGGAGACAGTTGTCCACATAGAAACACTGTTCTACTGAATGGCACATATCTTCATTTGTGATCCAGAATGTGTTTTTGGAGTACAAAGGCACAGGTTGAAGGTTGTTCATGATGGTATGATTTGCTATTCATACACAGTTGAGGGAACATCTCTGACCATGTCATGCCAGAGCAAGAAAAGCAGCGGACTTGGTGGAACATTCCCTTTGTGTCACCAATAATAGTGACTGTATATTCCTAGAATCTCAGTAGCACCCTTAATAGCAATGGCCTGAGTGATGGTTCTGGCAGTAGGAGCATGGTCAGATTCTGACCTTTATAATTGAAGGAGAAGTCAAATATGGTGCAGTTTTTCCCAATTTGATTAACCATATGGTGGGAAATGTACCAGGGTTCTCCTGCTGCCTCAACTTCCTTAGGTCTGAGCTTGGACACATACCCGGCTTGCTCCAATTTCTTCACCTCCTAGTTGTATGCTGTAAACATTTCTGGGTCCATTGTCAATCGGGCTTCTGTGGCTCAAAGTCTTGCCATTACTGCCTGCTTGGGGGCCTTTGGTGTTGGAAATTTTTATACTCAAAGCAATCTCGGTGCACTCCATCAACCGTAATCCTGATGTTTTTTTCACCAGAATGTCAACTGCTTTATGGTGTTGGTTATCAGTTTCTTGTTCCAGTTTGGCATGGTCTCTGGTTGCTATAGCTTTTCAACATGGTGGTAAAGTTCAGCTGCTGGAGAATCAGTGGAGGCAAGCATACACTGTGTTGCTGGGGATTCTGAAAGTCTATTACTGACCTTGTAGTGTCCAGCCTAACATGGTCCTAAATGCTACGGGGCCCCTTGGAGGACCCAGTCAAACTGGCTCTATAGGAGTGATGAGGTGGGTGTTGGCAGCCATGACCAACACCAATGATGACACTTTGTTGAGTGTCTCGAGTGGCAGTCCTTACAGGTGACAATACCTCTTCTGGATGAAGATTGCAGGGTGTGAGTGCTATGCTAGTCCTAAGTGATTGACTATAAATGAATGATGAATCCTGTAGGTCTACCATCAGTTTACCACTGGTGAAATTAGAAAGGATACAGATGACCCATGTAGTACTTTCACATCCTGTTGGACAGACTTTAGTACCAGTTCCTCTTCTTCACCTTGTAGCCTCAAATATTGAGCTGCAGTCAGGAGGAGAATTGTATTCTCTGACTCACTGTCTAGTACTGCAAATATTTCCAATGACTGAATGGTGCAAGATGACCTTGATGACCTTCATTACAACATGATTGCAGTCACTGGGATGGTACAGGATCTTCACTGCTGAAGAACAATAAGTTTGGAACTTTGCTTACTGTTGCAATGCTGAAAGAGCTTCTGATGAAGATTTTGGGGCAGGGACATAAATAGGTTTGTCCACACCATACAAATTGCTGGTTGACCATTTCTTTCATCCAGACCTCTGACAGCTTGGGTGAATGTATCTGGTGTTTGAGAAAAGGCCTGTGCCTGGCATCAAACTTTGTCCACTTTCAGATGCTCCAGAAGAACATGATATTTGTACTGCTCTGTCTTCTATTGGCTCAAGCAAGAGGTTCAATGCCATCATCACTGTGCTTGGGGAGTACTGAAATAACAGTACAGTTACTGTACTGGAGGAGTAACAGGACAGTCAAAAGGGAAGTCTTCCTGGAATGTGTTTCTTTGAAGCCAGATTGATTAGGATCCTGGAGGTTGTTCTGTGAGAGATGGAGAGACAACTGACTGTAGACAGTGAGTTCAAGGATTTTAGAAAGAAGGATAAAAGTGATACCATTTGGTAGTTGTTGATGTCTGAGGGATCTACAGTGGGTTTCTTCAGGAGGGGGATAATTTTGAATGCCATTGGTACATGACCAGATGCTATGGAGCTATTGATGATAGTGGTGATGAAGGGGAGGTCTTGAGAGATGGTCTGGAGCACTGTGGAAGGGATTGGATCCAGTGGGCAGGTGGTAGGATTGCACAATGAGATGACTTGCAGGATCTCTTTTGTTGCTAGATTGGAAAATTGTGCCAGAGAAGAGAAATTGTTAATGTGTATTGTAGGAGTTAGGGTGGGTGTGAATATCAGGATATGCCATTGCTGCCCTGATGTTCAATTTGTCCACAAAGGGGGTTTGTTCATGCAAATGGTACAAAGATTACACATGGGGAAGCAATTGCGGAATTGCTGGAGGCAAGGAAATTGGCTGAAAATATAGCCATTGTCACATGTGCAGGCCATAAGGCAGACTCCTCATTGATAACTGGTGTGGGAGAGGATCCCCAAGGTAGTATGTGGTAGGGAACCCAACCCTGTTGGCCCAATATAAACAGAACCAAAATGCGTGAACAAATTAAATGGAATAGTAAGGGCATGCTTGTGTGACAGGTATTAGACACTGCATTTGCCATGGTGGGGCTCTGAACCAGTGATCGCCAGCTGTATAAGAACCAGCATTAACCAGCTGAGCTATATCTCCTGTGTTTTGATTGGTAGTGATTGTCCCTCAGTAAAGCCTGCCCTAGCATAAACAAAGGGCTCTAGTACTTTGAATCCCTTTAAATGACAATAATTCCTCTTTCAGCTTCCTTTCTTCCAAACCACAATATTTCCCCTTCTTTTCTCTTAAACTGAAATATTCTCCTTTCTCCTTTTCTTTTAAACCAAAATATTTTCTCGTCTCTTTGCTCTTCATTTCAACAATACTTTCTCTTATTAACATTTCTTTTCTTTTCTTTTCACTTCTTTTTTCTTTTCTTTTCTTTTTAAGCCAAATATCCAGCACAATGGCATGGCGTGGTGTGGCACCATGTAATGTCTGTGCACCGAGCTGTGTTGCTTCACGTCTTTTAGGCATGGCTCACAGCTGCAGGGTGTTTGCCCCTATTGTGGCCACATGATCGTCGCCTAGCAACTGGGTCTATATTAGGACCCCAGGTTGCCCGCAGCTAGGCCTGAGAGGCGACCGGCGATGCCATAGTGACTTGCGATGTTACAGATAACATGTGGTGGTAACACTACAGACACAGCAACACAGAAAGTATATAGGTTCATTTTTATAGTGGAAGGGAGATTTGGTAGGGTTTGGGTAGGGGCTTGCCCAACAGCAAAAACAGACACAGAGACAGTGGCCAAATTCTTACTCAGAGAAGTGTTCCCCAGGTTTGGAATACTGGATAAACTCTGCTGAGATAACAGAATACACTTTGTAAATAATGTAATACAAAGGATAGTACAGTAGCTCAGAACAGAGATCAGGATGTGTTTATCACCCACAGACAAAGGGGATGGTGGAAAGAACAAGTTGGCAAGAATCTGTGCAGACAGGAATATAAATTGGATGAATACCACTTATAATGATGAGTAGGAGAATGCAGACTAACTTCAACATGCATCTATTCCCACATGAAATGCTTACTGGGTGCCCAATGCCTGTTTTTGCAGCTTGAAGCCCTCCTCTGGAACAACTTGAGAAAGAATTGCAGAATTATTTAAAATGTTTAACTGATATCAACTGAACTCTGTTTGCCCAGGTCAAAGGCACCACTAAAGGGAGAAAGTCTAGGAAAAAGTAAAGACTGTGTCACCCGGAGACTGGGTCTATTTGAAGGTATTCAATAGGAAGTAGGATGACCCTTGGAGGACTGTACCCTATGAAGTCATCCTTGTTACCCCAAATGCAGTAAAAGTGTATGGAAAATTGAAATGTTTCCAGCTCAACCACTGTACCAGAGCTCCAGGACAGAAAAAACAGTGAAGGAGAATCGACGTTTCTGAGGCGACCTGAGAGGGAAAGTGGAAATGAAACCGCAGAGACACACAATCTTCATTCATGAAGGTGACTTCACCTCATCAAGAAGGTGAGTAGGGAATATTAAGAACACCCACTCTGGAACAGGAGACAGGAAAAGCCTACAGGAAGTTGTCAATGGTCAGAAAGTGCTAGGAACCTATGTCTGATCACCCAACAGTCCTTGTATGTGGCGCAAAGTCAGAAAGGTCACACCAGTATATCAGCATAAACTTGGTGTTCACTGACTGTGGTTTCTGTACATCTTCTGCACAGTGTAAAAGCTTGGGTTCACTGTCTTGTTACTTTTTCCCAGAAGTTGGAAGTATAACCAAAATATAAGTATAGTATGGTAGTGCAACAGTATCATAAACATATTAGTCTTTACCATACACATTGAGTTTTATAGCATTTTTCAATGTAGTAACAATGTAATTGGCATTTATTCTAATATCACTGTTACCAATGTAATCTGTCTCAATTGTTTATTTGTATAACCTTGTTTGCCAATACAAATTTTTGCTTGATCATTTACTTATATAATTTTGCTGTTATGATTTAGAAGTCATGAAATGGGGAATTATGTAGTGAATATTTTCCATATAAACATGCTAGTAGGGACAGAAAGTCTCCTATATTTTTGTTTGGTTTGTTAATGATGTTCTCAAGAAGCAAGGTTAGGGCCAACAGAAGGTCATGGGAAGAGATAGGTACACCAAAACAGAGCACAATGGGCTCAAACAGAAGGGAAGAAGGTACAGGAAATTTCTCGTGGAATAAGCTTATAGTGGGAACATAGCCAGAAGTAACAAATATATACAGATCAGCCATAACATAACCACTGACAGGTGATGTGAATAACATTGATTATATTGTTAAAATGGCAGCTGTCAAGGGGTGGGATATATTAGGCAGCAAGTGAGCAGTAAGTTCTCAATGTTTATGTGTTGGAAGCAGGAAAAATAGGCAAGCTTTAGGATCTGAGTGACTTTGACGAGGGCCAAATTGTGATGGCTAGATGACGGGGTCAGAGCATCTCCTAAACAGCACTTCTTGTGTGTTGTTCCCAGTATGCAGTGGCTAGTACCTACCAAAAGTGGTGTAAGGATGGACAACTGGCAACACCATTACATGACAATGAGTGTACATAGCAATGTGTTTTTCTCTCTTTCCCTCTGTCTGTCTGTCTGTCTCTCTCTCTCTGTCTGTCAAGCTGCACATGCTACCTCTGAGATACCAGTGATCCTGACTGCTTTCTGGCTTTTTTCTTGTCCTACATCTGGTTGGCATTATCATCACTTGGAAACTATTCACTCCTGCTGAGGATGACCCCATATGAACAGCCTTAGAGACATACACTTAGAAACTATGAAGATGGCATTGGAATGTTGTTAAGTGGTTTTGCTACAATGGCTGAGGACTTAGGACTGTTGCCAGGAACAGTTTTGCACTCTAGTCTCCATCAGTAAATCATTTGAAAACCTCAACAAAATAGATTTTATATTACAATAGTGAATTGTATTGCTACTATATA
>JAQQZX010038850.1:0-14060 GCA_030068355.1 Notoglanidium maculatum | reverse complement strand
AGTTTCAGAGGACGATTGTAAACGTCATCTCCCACAGCATGCAAGCTACAGGACTAATGTCCACTGGTCTCTAAATAGGACATTTAGGACATTTAAATGATGGCACATGTGTGGGGTGGGGTCACTGCCTTCTAATCATTGGGGAAAGTTATTTAAAAAAAAAAAAAAAAGAAAAGAATTGGGAGACATTTTTTTTCCCCTAGAACTTGTAAAGGGGTGTGTGTGTGTGTGGGGGTGTGTGTGTGTGTGGCCTTACACCATTTATAAATCCATTTAAACCTGTGAAGGGTGTCAGTATTTCTGGTCAAGTTAATATATATAGTTTTGTTTTGTTTTTTCTTCAGTATGTGCCAAAACTTTTAGGCAAGGAAATTTCACATTGTAGAAGTTTGCTAACAAAGTCTTAGCAACATGATCGCAGTAACGCCATATACAAACAACTTATAATTAAAACCTCATTTTGTCGCAGTGCACTTGTGGCTCCCAATTTAGCATAATTAGGTTTCCCAATATTAGCTAGAATGCTAGCAATTGTTGTACCTTGCACAATATAAATAGTTAGCCTAACGTTAGCTAGCTTTCTTATTACACAAAGTTGGTGAGTATACCCTTAGCTTGCTAAAGAATCTTAATCTTAGCTAGCTAGTAAACCTGGCTCCCGGAATTAATTATACAACAATGCTAGCTAGCAAACTTGTGTACTGCATGTAATTGCACAACATGTACTAATTATAATGTTGGCTAACTTACCAGGTTTTGAATTATTTGGCCAGCTATTAACGTAAACACACGTTGTAGCAATGTTAGCATTAGCTAAGCTATGTGGTTAATCTACACAGTAAGTGAATAACAATCCATTTGAAAATGTAAACCTGATCGTACACAAGCGGAGATCATTAGAAAAGCCGCAGTATTTTTGGCTCCACCCATGTAGTACCATAAAAGGACAGGAACCAAATTCAGCCCAGGTTAGAGTGGAAAAGCACTATAACTTTAACTACCCCATGCTTAGCGCTGCACTTTCTTCCAAACTTTTTTTTTCCTTAATTTCTTCATGTATCAAAGAAATCCAACTTTAATAATAAATATGAAACAAATAAGTTGATGTGTCTCTTTCCGGCAGACGGATGGTTCCAGGTTGTACAAGGACGTAAAGGCGTACTACAATGCAGTCAAAGGTACGGCACTTTTACTGACAAACGTTACATCTCCAGCAGCTGATAACTCTCTCTCTAATCTCTCTCCACTTTGTCTAGTGTGTATGAGTTATAAATACGGAGACAAAAGAATGAAATGGAAAACTACAAACGCACTTAAAATGGAAACCTGAAGCTAGGTTTATACTTGATACATGACTTTACCCAAGTGAGTGGCAGTGTTCATGCTCGTCTGCTTATCTTCTGTACATCTGGATGATTAATAGCCACCTTCACTAGACGGCACATCAGGACCAAACATCTGCCCATCTGGTTTCCATGTCGAACTGTAAAACATTTAGCGAGTTTTTACACAGCGTTGTTGAACACACAGACAAGCCCGGTCTCGCGTTAAAACTTTCTGCTGTCATGAGCTACGTCTCAACTCAAAAACTATGATCTTATGCTCAAAAGAAGGCACAAAATAGCTTTCGGGAAGTTTGAAGGCATACGTAATCAGATTTTATACCTCAAACACGAACTGTAGTAGGAAACCCAGCTAGTGTTCGTACCGTTGTGATTTGAGACGCAACGTCAGTCAGTTGCAGACACGTTAATTTCTGAGGTCTTGCAGGTATAATTCAGCCTTAAGTGCAAATTTTCTGCTGTGAAATGTTTAAATTGTATGATTATACACCTTCCAGCCTTTATGCATTTTGCATTATTACTCAAAATACATGAAAAGATTCTTCTTTTTTTCTTACACAATATATAAGTTTAATGTAAACTTGGCCACGGCTTATGCAAAATAATATTAACCTTATGCTACAGTTGTGTAGGTGTTTTGAACTTTGATATGTAGCCCCGCCCACTCCCATGAAGCCCCGCCCCCGGTCTTTCATTAATTGAGCTATGCTGGTTCCCATGTAGTGAGTGTTTGTTGTGAATATTAATCCATTCAAAAATGGCTAGGCATCACGTGTAAACCTCCCCAAAACTCTACGCAAAACGTGTAAAGGTGGGCTTGCTGTTTTTTCACGTGATTGAAACATTTAACAGCAGAACATTTGCACTTAAGGCTGGATTATACTTGTTTTTAACTACTATTTTAGGTTACCTATAAGGTAGGCTTTCCGTCTCAGAAAACAGGGAATGTGTCGCGTTCATTCGTTAAATATATTTGAGTGCTGATGCTGAAAAATTTCAAGTAAATAGGGTCAAAGATGGGACAAAAAGTAAATAAAATCTGAATATTTTTGACTGATCTACAACGAAATGTTAAATCTAACACATTACTACCAGTTAGATTATTTGTAATCATTAGAAAGTGATTAAAATGCTGAAAGAATGATTGCATGTAAAATATACCACCGTCTACAGCTTAACTAAAACAGACGAGTGGTAGTGTTTCCTTCTGGATACTGTAAGAGCCTGTACACACACACACACACACACACACACACACACACACACACACGTGAAGCTACTCTTTTGATCATTAAATGTGAAATTCCGTCATTTCCTGCCCTCGGGTAGTTCGTGCTACAGCTGCCGAGGTTCCGTTACGCAGCATCACCTGATCTCTGATTTCGGTATCGGAGGAAGCGGGAATGAGGACGGTATTAATATGGATCTGGCTGATTCTCTCACTGATTAGTTAAAGTGCAACTGGAATCAGAATCAAACTCAGATGATAAACTCATTTTTGATTCTTGGTCATTTCATTCTTGTCGCTGTCTTTAAGCTTGAAATCAGCTGACCTTTGACATTTCCTTGTTCATGTTCAAGTAAATTCTTTATTCTGGTTAATTTTCTTTAATGAGGAGGAGGGCTGTGTGTGTGTGTGTGTGTGTGTGTGTGTGTGTGTGTGTGTGTGTGTGTGTGTGTGTGTGTGTGTGTGTGTGTGTTGCATGGTTTTTGTGAGAAGCACTAGCTGGTACAGATTCAGAGTGTCTCTCTGGTTGTGTTTCTGTTTTCTGCTCACGCTGCAAGTGAAGGTGGAAGCGAGAGTGTGTTTATTAATAGTGCATTGTGAAACGCTGCGTGTGTGTGTGTGTGTGTGTTCAGTGCATTATATTGTCCATAAATGTCAGAGCCTTTCTGAGCTCTAAGAGGAGGTGAGTAAAGTGCAGCAGTGTTCATGTCTGCGGCGAGTTTGATTTTCCAGGAAGCTGATGTTAGCGGTTAGCGTTAGTGGTTAGCATTAGCGCAGGTGGAGTCTTCATGCAGAAGAGAAGCTCCGTTACAAACTGACACTAAAGTTCAGCTAAAGAGTCACCAGATATCGCATTATTCCCCGTTTATTAAAGCCTTTATTAAAGTAAGGACCTGGACTGGGCTTAAATCTTAATGTGATTATAAAAAAGAAGAGCGATTTTAATGTAACCTTTCACCTCCTTGCAGCCGGTCGCCTGAGCGAACACTGCGCTGATGCCCATCGTTTTATTCCATGCCATATTTTGATCTAATTAAGAAGCAGAAAGAATCAAAACATCACTGGAATAAACTAAACAAAAACCTTTTAATGAATATGGAAGCAAATAAGTTTTTTTTTAAATATTTTATCAGTTGTTAAGTTTATAATCATGAAGCTGCTGTGGACTTTATTTTATTCATTTTATAAGATCTATTTTATTTTCCTTTGAACAGAAAAGCAACAGTGGAATGATATTAAATCATATTTATGCAGATTAATAATTTACTCTGAAATAAAAAAAACTTGAGGGTGTAAAAAGCTTACGTGGCTGTTGCGCAGCTCCAAAACTATTGGCACCCTTCAAGAATATGAACGAAAGAGTGATATTTAGCTGAAAGTTATTTTATTAATAAAGATATTTAAGTGAAAGTTTGCGTTATTGAGTGTAATGTTTATTTTCTAAAGTAAATAGTTTTTTTTGCCTCTTTAACGTTCTGCTTTGTAGCGATGCACGAGACGTCGAAACGTCTCTCTCAGACGCTGAAGGACGTGTACGAGTCGGACTGGAACGGTGAGGGAGATCTGTCTGTTATTATGGAGGTGAGAACTCGCGTTAGAGTCACGCACGTCACCGTCCTCACGTCATTTCTACGATGAACGATCTTACAGTGTGTTTATTTCCGTCTGGGTCTCAGAGCGAGGACCTGCTGTGGAATGATTATGAGGAGAAGTTGAGCGATCAGGTGGTGCGTACGATGGAGAACTACACCGGCCAGTTCCCCGAGGTCAAAGTGCGTATTTCACCTCACCACTAAATAAAGAATAATCATCGATTCCTTATGGATGGAAAACGTTTCTGTGTTTGGTCGTGGATAGAAATAAACAAAAATGTCAGTTTTACATGCATATTAAAAATAATCATTTTCAAATGATTGTAAAATTGCATTGAATGTTATCATTAGCACTACTCTGTGTTCACATCATTTTATAAAAAACTTTCATGTTTTAGATTTTTCTTTATCTATTTATTTATCTCTGTTTACATTTCTAAGGTGAAATTTGCAACAGATCTGCAGAATCTCAAATACCTGCTTATTCACTACATGTGCTCACTACACCGTGTTTAACGTTGCCGTGTCCTTAAACCCTACCTAGTGCACGTTACACCCAATAAAACACCACGTGAGAATCAGCCACGGATAAACAGTAGCTTTTAATAAAGGACCGATATCACTTTTAAACTTTATCACTTCCTGATTTTCTGTTATTTAATTAGAAAATGGATACGTCGCTTATTAATGCCAAAAAATGTAAAAGTATGGCGTAAATGATTAAAATACACTTATTCAGAAATCTTTTTTTGCATCAACATTGAGATATTGAACTAAAAAAATCTTAATCAGAACAAAAGAAGAAATTTAGAAAAATAAAAAAGGTAGGGAAGAAACTACAGAGAAGAAAAATTAGGGAAATAAAGGTAGGAAAAGGCTAGGGAAGAAGGATGGAGAAAAGTTATTAAAGAAAAAGTGTGTGTGCGTGTGTGCGTGTGTGCGTGTGTGCGTGTGTGCGTGTGCGCGTGTGTGCGTGTGTGCGCGCGCTTTAGGAGCGAGTTGCTAAACGTGGCCGTAAGCTGGTGGATTACGATTCGACTCGTCATCATCTGGAGTCGCTTCAGAACACCAAGAAAAGAGACGAAGCCAAAATATCTAAAGTGAGTTTACATTTTTTTGTTTTGTTTTCTCTGTAATAGTGTGACGTAAGTGTAGAGTGTGATGATGATATTTTATATGACGTTACTTGATGACGTTGGTGTTGATGTTCCTCAGGCGGAGGAAGAGTTCAGTCGAGCTCAGAGTGTGTTTGAGGACATAAACACCGAGCTGAGGGAGGAGCTTCCTGTCCTCTATCAAAGGTCAGGGGTTAAAACTGCTGTACATGTGCGTTAAATCAGTTTGCGTTGCCTTGCGTATGTATTCACCCTTTTGGAAACTGTGAAAATGATGCTACCGCCACCACGCTGCAGAGTTCCTCTTGGCCACTAGGTTGCTTCTCAGATTAATCCCCTCTTTACCTGCTGATACTTTTCCAGAACTTTATTCCTGGACTTGTTTCAATCGCTTCATGGTATTCATCAACTTTTTTACCCCCCATTTCAGTATTTTTACATTAAACCCCAGTTGAGTCCATTTCAGTTCACACTACAGCAAGAAGGGGGGCAATACTAATGCACCTGATACATTCAATTCAGCTTTATTTGGATAGCGCTTTTAACAACTAACATCACCAAGCAGCTTCACAGAAGTATATAAATTTTCAAAGCGTGCACACACGCACGCATGCACCCACACACACGCACCACACACACACACCCACACACACACACACACACACACACACACACACACACACACACACACACACACAAGTTTTTACTCCAGCACAGTTTTGAGCTTTATGCCACTTATACCACATTAAGTACCGCAGTAGCAGGTTAGAAGAAAAAAATGATCATGGTCTCATGATCTGTGTCTGTTCTGCTCTCAGTCGAATCGGCTGCTACGTCACCGTATTTCAGAACATCTCCAACCTCAGGGACGTCTTCTACAAAGAGATGAGCGTGGTATGAGGCATTCCCTCTTGTCTTTTTGGCGATTTATTTATTTTTTTTTTTTATGGCATTTTATCTCCATCAGAGGTGAACGACACGCTAAATGGTTTTGTTTTTACTTCTAGTTAAATCACGAGATCTATAACGTCATGAAGAAGCTCGAGACGCAGCACTCCACCAAAACCTTCATCATCAAAGGCCTTAACAGGTATTTCACCATCTACACCTTCATCTGATCACGCAGGTGGTGATTAATTCTCTATAACAGCATCTCAGACAGTAGTGCAGCTTTATGTTAATGTGCTCGCTCTAATATGTTATGGTTTCTATAGCAACATGGAAACCTAATGGTTGACATGGTGACGTTTACGTGCAGTAAGGAGATGTTTATGTAACGGTTATGGAAGGGGTCTCCAGCGTCTGAGGTAAAGCTGTAACTTTAATTTTTCCATCATCTTCAGGACAGAGGAGTTTACGCTTCTTTGTGGTTTCCTGGTCACATGACAAGCTGTGGGTTTTTTTTTTTTTTTTTTTTTTTTTTTTTGTCTTATAAACTTGAAGAGAGGGGAAATAAGTGAGGCTGGTGAGGGAACGACTGAAATAAATAATAAATAAAAAATAAATAAATAAATAAATAAAAATGATCATTGTGGGCAAGTTGCTGAGGTGTCAGAGGAATAAGCCGCTAGGCAACATGCTGTAATAGGAAAATAATCAACTTCACAGTGGTAACACTAACTCTGCTTCAGCACACCATGCTGTCATGGATTATTTTACTATAAAGGCACCAGACGCTCACTCGTACTCATATACACACACATGCTCTTGCTCTCGCTCTCTCACTCACTCACTCACTCACTCACACACACACACACTCTCTCACTCTCTCTCACACACACGCGCAGACACACACGCACACACTCTCTCTCACACACGCGCAGACACACACGCACACACTCTCTCTCACACGCACACACACACGCTCTTTCTCTCTCTCTCTCTCTCTCACACACACACTCACTCACTCACTCACTCATTCACTCACTCACTCACTCACTCACTCTCTCACACACATTCACTCACACACTTGCTCACAATCTCTCTCACACACTTACACTCACACACTCACACTCTCTCTCTCACATACACTCTCACATGCACACTCTCTCTCTCACATACACTCTCACACACACACACTCTCTCACTCACTCTCTCTCTCTCTCTCACACACATTCACTCACTCTCTCTCTCTCTCTCTCTCACACACATTCACTCACTCTCTCTCTCTCTCTCTCTCTCTCTCTCTCACACTCACTCACTCACTCACTCACTCTCTCACACACACATTCACTCACACACTTGCTCACAATCTCTCTCACACACTTACTCTCACACACTCACACTCTCTCTCTCACGTACACTCTCACACGCACACTCACTCTCACACACTCTCTCTCACATGCTCACACACTCTCTCTCACACTCACACACGCGCTCACACACAGTTATTCCTTACTCACTTAATTATGAGCATTATTGATTAAGTTACTCTTCAGGAATTGTTTGAGAGTTTAAATAAAAGTAAAGTTTTGTGTCTTTGTTCTGTTGCCTTTGTGTATAGTAACTGAAGCAGAGGTGATGTTTATAAGTTAGTGTCTGATGGTCTGATGGTATTCTGATGGTCGTGCAAACTGAAGTTCCTGGTGTTTTGTGTTTCCTTAGTACTGCGTCTAAGAAGAAGAAGTCTCTGACCATCTCTGCTCCCATCCCCTGCAACACGGCGTTTCCTCCTGATCATCCGGGTCTGAGCAAACTCAGCGTTCCTGACGAACTCGCACACAAAGACACAGACACGCGCGCCGGTAACACACTGCCGGAAGTATCCGACTCGGAAGACTCGAGCTCTGCCGGAAGCGTCCCGAGCACACCCAGTCGACAGTCCGTGTGCTCCGAGAGCGAGGGCGCTAAACACCACGCGACCAACGGGGACACGGCGGACACAACGGAGCAGCCGGGACGTGAACACAGCCATGAGGAACACGTTTCCGTGTCGTCTCCCTCAGAGGACACGCACACGTCTGAAGCTCCAGCTGAGGAGAAAGATGAAGCTGAAGCTGGTGTAGCCGAGTCCATCACCATGACAAAATGTGAGGTGGAGACAGAGCACGAAGTGAAGGAAGATGATGGAGAAGGAGAAGGAAGAGGAGGAGAGAGGGAACAAAGTGAAGAGGTAAAGAAGGAACCTGAGGTCACGAGTCATCAAACGGACAGTTCACAACCTCCTGGATTCCTCTACAAGGTGAGTGCTTTAGCTATAAAACTCCCCTCATTCTCACCTCCTTCTCAGGATAGGATGCACGACTCTTTAATGTGAATATTAATGTGGCCTTAAATGTGCCAGTGATTTTTCTGCACTTTCGCATAATTTTATGCGTCACCTTGTATGTGTAATGACCTTAACTTATAAACAAACTGTGTCTTCAAGACTATTGTGGTTAATGCCGATAAATTCTGCCCTTGAGTCCAACAGAACCAAAATGTTTTGTTTTCCAGGCCGTTGCTTTGGAGACCCAGGACTCGGACGAAGGCATTCTGCTTCTCTTCACTGAAGGAGACGTGCTCCTCGTATTCACTAGTGAAGAAGAAGAAAAGGTGTGTGTGTGTGTGTGTGTGTGTGTACACACTGATTACACTGACATTAAAGGTCAATTCTTTTCTTACTGGTATAAATAACATACTACAAGATTAAAAAAAAGATGTCTGTCTGTAGCAGGGGTTTCTAAACTTTTTAAACAAATGGCTTAAAAAGAACATTATGAATTTTTCTTAACCCAAAGTCTTGACCATCCTACTTTTTTTTTTTTTTATTTATTTTAAATTCCAAATATTTAATAAAGGACTTCTGTAACATTTGAATGGTATCATAAGTGTGTGTGATGTAGGGCACTGAAAACCATGTGAGAATTGGAATATTCCTTGCATGTGCACACCAGACTAGTGGGAAGTGTTGGGTTCGGGTATTATTGGGTCATTGCATTATTTAGACAGCAGAGGGCGCAATAACGTACAATAGCAGGAATTCATGTGACTTCACTGTAAACTTAAGTAACACATGCTATGTGTGTTGCCATGAAAACACGAAAACCAGATCTAAAAAGGGAAAGAGCTTTTGTGCTCATTTACGAACAGATTCAATAAGAAATCTGCGCTCTCTTTTTACAGACTTCAGCGTTCACAACTGTTCATAATTTTTAAGACAAAGTTGATTAACTTTTTTTTAATAACAGGAATATTTTAGTTAATAGTTCATTGTATTTCACTCTTACTTTTACAAATGTTTGTAAATAATTATATTTGGGTATTATGAAAATGAAACAATTATATTTATTAAACTATTAGGCGCTATTATTCACACCCTCACTTCTGTACATCCGTTAGATTAAATGTGACCCTCACTATCCTGCACATCGGAACCAAATCATCCCAGGTTTCCAAGTCTAACACTATAAAACATTTAGCAACTTCCTGCACAATGACGTTAATCACACCGATGAGCTCTGTGTCTTTTAAAACTTTTAGCCGTCATCGTGATTGTGGTCATGAGCTGCATCTCAAATCGAAAAATCAGACCATATGTTTAAAAGTATTTTCGGTGGGATTGAAGGTGACGAGAGGATTTTAATCTCGAACGCTAACTGTAAAAGGAAACCTGTTTAGTGTTGGTCCTCAATAACCGTCTAGAGCAGTACATAAGTGTGAGATTTGTGTGTTTAGCATCGACAACATTTGAGAACATTAACACACAAAATCCATCTGATATTTCTGATGTTCCTTTGAAGGATAATTGAATGAAACAAAAGGAAGTTGTTCTCTTTCAGGTTCTCTCACGACCCCATTTTGGGAGCCCGTGGTTTAAGCCGCAATCCGAGCACAGGTGTATTATGGGGCTGAGGAAAATCCGTATTGGAAAACTGTTATGCTCTGGGGTGCTTGTGTGGGTTTGGAAGTTCCTCCTGTCGGTTATGTTGTAGAGACGCCCCGTCTCAGTCTCAAATCAGCAAGTTCCCAGTGCAGCCAGGTTCTCCTGCAAGCAAAAAAACACCCTGTGCAAATATTAAGCGTACAGGACGAGTACTCAGAACCTTGTACTAGATTCAGTGTAAAAAATAACTCTGTTGATGCACTTCTAGTCAAGTAACTGTGTGTGTGTGTGTGTGTTGTAGCCGGATGGTACCGTGTGGGCGATCATAGAACAGGACTGGATCCAGTATAAGGACCTGACGCTCCTCTCGGGCATCGTCTCGGAGACCCTGATTCAGCGAATCGACTCAAACTCCTGAGTCACGTCTCACCGTTTGATTCCTGACTCAGCAGCTCCGAGTGAACTCGGGACTCCGAGAACTCAACACGTGCTTTCAGTTCTGCAATCAGAGAACCCAAGTTCCTTCCTCAGTCGTCCTCTTCACTTTCACTCACACATTTCCAACAAACTGCACGCTTTACACTTTACACACACGTGTGCGTGTTGGGGCGGGGGGATGCTTAAATATGTTACATATATATATTTTCGTGTCCTGTTTATTCAGTATTTTCAGAACATTGTTACAGCTGGTGATACGATTTCAGTGTTTCAAGTGCAATCATATTTCGAAAAAGATGCATTTCAGAGGCTTTGCTTTTCTAAACTTTCGGCTCTTTCTCGCACAAACTTCGTAAAATTAAAAGAAATATGCAAAATGATGCCGTCTGTATTAACAAAGAAAACAACTGTGAAACTTCCTGAACATTTTATAAGCACATTTTTTAAATAAGTACAGCTTACTCTATATTCAATAAAGATTTAATGTCTATAATGTGTGTTTATTGTTGTTTATTCTATAGGTATGCAAGTTTTTATAACTTTTAACCCAAATTAATATTGTTTTTCTTGTATTTTTGGCTAATTGCGCCGCCTGCTGGAGAGCTTGTACCAGCTAATGAGCAGCTAGGGTTGGCACCTCACCCTAACCCTGTTGGAAGAATTTTACAAAAAAGATTACCTTATATTTTAAATTAAAAAAAATTCTCCTACATGACGTCTTTTAAAAAGCTGTTTTTATGTGTAGGTCAGAAATATTTAATGCTGATGACAAGAATGACAAAATATTTTTCATATTACAAAATATATTCATATTCCTGATGTACAAGATGTTTGCAGGTTAGCACTGTGTCATAACGCAGAGACAGAAAATGGTAGTTTTGTATAAAGCTGAAGTGTTTATCAGAGAGAGACGTACAGGAGACGTGCTGCACTGAGAAACTGGGAAATGATATAGACAGCAAAACAAATTTAGGAAATTTTATTTTTCATCTTATATTTTCTTACAAACGTCACAGAAGTAGACTGGTAAATGTTCTAGACAAACTGCTTAAAATCTAGACATTATTTAAATATATACAGTGACATTTTACTTATTTCTTGGAGCCCCAGTAGATGATAATCATGATATGATATTGACATGATGATCACTATGTAATAATCAGATTGTGTGTGTACATATATAATGCATAAAAATTACAAAACACCTGGTATTTTTGTTTAACTTTTTGTTTTCGTTTTCAGTGTTGAAAGTCGGAAAAAAAAGTTTTTTTTACAAAATAATGTCAATTAAAAAATGTGAATCGATTTATTTTTGTAGACAATAAATCCATCTAACATCATGCAGAGTTTTAGAAGAATCCCTGCACTTCTTTAATTTTGCGTTAAAAAAAAAATCTTTTTGGTTTTTTTTGTATAAGCGTATCTAAGGACTTTAATTCCCACGTCTCTGGATGTTAAACAGGAAATCCTCTTTGAGAACCCTGGTTCTAAGCGTGTTTGTTTGTTTATGTTTTTCTCCCAGTGCGTCCTCCGGAGCAGCAGGTGGCGCTGTGCTTCCTCCTCAGCTCTGGAACTCCCCTCGGCTGTGTATTGCATAATAATCGCGGGATATAAACACGTCTCCTGGGCAGCTCAGGAGCACTACAGCCTGCTGGTAACCCGGCTTTGGCTTTATTTGTATTTTAGGCTTCTTCGGGCGCCTCAGTGAGAGCTGCAGCGACATGTTTACAGCTACAAGGCTTTCTGATTAGAGTCTCAAGTGGATCTGAGCGGTTTCATGAGGTAATTAGAGGTGAAATGGCTCCCAGAAAGACGTACATCAGCGTGGCTTACTCCTGCTTCGGGGTCCTGATGGGCTTTTCTTCTTTCCTGGTGTGGAACATCGTCTACAGGCAGCCCTGGACCTCCGCCATGGGAGGATTATCAGGTACTTCATCACCTGCCGCTGCTCACTACAGTAGTGCACTACCTAGGGGCTGAGACCGCACACCTGCACACACTACCTAGGGCACTACACTCTCTCAGCGTGGGGCTGCTGGAAGTCCCTCAGCTTCCCTTTAGCTGAGTTATTATTATTGTACTTAAGTAATTAATTTGTAGTGTTTTTGCTTCATTTCTCCTTAAGGTGCATTCCTGTAAAGTCACATCAGGAATAAGAGATCAAGAAAACACTCTAAATAATAAAACACTTGTTTACTTCTATATATTATCAATAAAATAAACATATTTTCCCCTCCACCTGTGTAAATACACGGATTTTAGTCTTTGGAGATGTTAAAAACAAAACAAAGCTCCTAAATTTTTCATTTCATTTTTGAGAAATTTCAAAAGAATCGAAATCCAGATTCTGATTCCTGATTCGGATTTTTGATTCTGATTCTTTGTGCAAACAAACATGGAAAACCAGCCAGACGAACAAAACTCCCAGGGTTGGTTTTGTTTTCTACAGCTACAAAAATATCTGTGAAAATAGATTTGATATGTGAGATTTTTTTAATAATATGAAGGATGTAAATCTATACTGCATGAAATTCTGTGCTTTTTTTTTTTTTAACTCTTGGGGGAAAACAGATTCCTGTTAGTGGATTATGTTTATCAGTAGCTGCTGCTGAACGAATACTGAACACGAGGTACTGAACATTTCATCACGAGCTTTAGATCTATTAAAAAAAAAGCTTCTAAACTGTCCTCACTCCAGACTAAAACTCTAAAAATCCACTAAAACTGTCAACAGACATCAACAAGTAGCGCTTTAATAAATGCAGTATTTTTCCACACCTGTGTTCAGACTGAATTCGGTCCAGTTTCCTGCGACACACTTTACTGGATCTGATTTATTGATTTAAACTGTAACATTTTAAAATGTACGTTTAATTAAATAGCCTCCCCGTGCTGTGCTTCAGCCACTGTCTCGTAAAACCTTGTACTGGTTGCCATGGTAACCCAAGAGTTTACTTACTGTAGATGAAGCTTAGGATCAACTTAGTTGAAAAGATTTTTAGATCGGATAAAGCTCGAGGGATTATGGCAGTTAGCCTGGCAGTTGGTTACGTATTTTCACTAACTGTTCATGTTAGTATCTTATTAAAACATCATTACAAGTGTGTTGCGGCAGTATAAGCAAGAACGCATTAGGACATGTTGTTTAGGCAAATAATCAGCTTCAGGGTTGTAACGGTAACTCTACAGGGATCCTGTGCCCGACTGTTTTCCTGTAACAGCATGACACACACACACTGTTTAATTCCTCTTATAGAAAGCAGTGCTATTGGTTAAAGATGTAAATTCCCATGTTAAAGTCCAATTGATTTCAGTAAACAGGTCTTCAGTTGTAATAAGTTCTTATACTGTCTGTGTTGGTGAGGTTTGTGTGTGTTGGGGTGTGGGTGTGTTGGGGTGTGGGTGTGTGTTGGGGTGTGGGTGTGTTGGGGTGTGTGTGTGTGTTGGGGTGTGGGTGTGTGTTGGGGTGTGGGTGTGTGTGTGTGTGTTGGGGTGTGTGGGTGTGTGTTGGGGTGTGGGTGTGTGTTGGGGTGTGTTGGG
>JAQQZX010038830.1:0-14060 GCA_030068355.1 Notoglanidium maculatum | reverse complement strand
GAAAGGCACCCTGGGTGACCCGGGGATCGAACCCAGGACCTTCTTGCAGTGAGGCGACAGTGCTAACCACTGCACCACCCCACTATATGATAGTAGGTGGAATCTTATAATGGACCCAACAGAAACCATCGAAAAATTGCATTGAATAAATAAATGTACAACTGTGATCGAAATGTTCGTGATGTTGATTGTCTTTGTTAAAAAGCAGATCTGATCACATGAAATTTCATGATGATATAACTTTTTGACCCTGATCCATAAAGTCCGTGTATTACTAAATGCAATTAAAAGTGGGTCGGTATAATCAGACACGCCAAGCTTGTATTGTCTAGGAAATAATCCTAGACACACTCTGAAACACACTGGATTGAAAAATGATTTGCACAGCTTGAAAACAAAGCTTGAAAAATGGAGTGATTACTACAAGACGGCAACATTCGTGTTCATCAGGTACCACGTCAAAAGAATATAAACCCTTTCCCTCAAATGCATATTTAATATCTGAATCTGCCTTGTCATCCTTCCTGTCAAGCCGCATTCTCAAGAGGGTGAGTGAGCCACAGATAAAGCTTAAGCAGTATCCATACACAAGTCTGGAATAATCCAGATGCCTTTGTCTCTATTTTAAGACTCAAATCTGATGGTACGGTGAACTAATTTATTCATCCAGTAGAACCATGCTGTCATTCCCCAGAATGCAATTTTAATTCTAAATCACAAAAATCTATTTTTCTATCAAATTGAGATTATTAATTCTATTAAATAAGCCAAAAAATATATAAATGTGTTCTGTGCAGGTGCATTTGCTTTACAATGTACCATGTCTATCAACAACTGCTCCTTTGAAAAAACCAAATTAATATCATCATTTTTAACGCCAGAATGAACAGTTTATGTTTGAAGATTATGACTGTCACATCGACTGATATGAGTGAGAAGTGGTTTTGAGTAATAAAGAGCAAGGAGCATATTACACTCAAAGGTTTACTATTGAGAAAGATCACAGTCCATTTACCAGAAGGACTACTCTGGTAGACGTGAACCTTTGCTTTTGATTAGAAACCAGTTTCGAGGCTCTTCTTACATTGGTTAAGCTTATTATCCAAGCAGATGAGCCAAAAGGAGGTCTATTCAATGTCCAGGAATGACAGAACAATACCGCTGATCAATGTGTATTCAAATACTACTGGGAAAACACAAGGCCTAACAGGAAACTGAAAAAATTACCCATTACATAACATCAACTCACATGGAATACACAATGTAGGTATTTCCCAGAATGTGTTTGGAAAGAACCAGATTGTTTTGTTTCATTTTCATCCAACCTTGCAAAAAGAATTATAGAAATGTTAAAGGCCGTTAGCAAAGCGGTTAAAGTTGAACTTCAGCCAGACTAGAGGCTCGACAGGTTTCCTCTACTGCTGTAAATCTTTTGGGTCGGACAGGTGTGACATTTGTTTCAGGCAGCCAGACAGAGTGAGGAGTAAAAAGTGTCACCTTTGAAGGAAGCACGCTTTGCCAAAAGGAAGTAGTTATGAGGGAACAGGCCTGGTCGTGAGGAACAGGATGGAGCGCCCATCCTTTTGTCCCATCACTGTCCAGATCTAGAATTCACGTGGTGTTTTCAAACTTCATAAACTTGGACCATTTCAACCAACCACTGCAAACGTACACCCATCACTTCTGCCTTATTAGGCAAGTCAGACTGGATAAAAAAAAATATATATTTTGTCTAGAAATATCATAGCAATGGTAATCTATACATAACAATATATATAAAATGTATAGAACATAGAAATGCTTACAGCAGAAATTAATCCAGGGGTTCTCAGATGATCAATTAAAGTATACAGCGATGTGAAAGCTACACGCAACATTTGATCTGTGGAAATGTGACATTTCAAAAAAGAAATACTCAGAACAAATTCTCTTCCCCCATCTGAGAAGGAACAAGGAAACCAATTCTTCAGTTTCATTATCTCTAGAACATGAATACTACTATGGCTGAATGTGCTGTAGATTTTTCAAGTGCGGAACAATTTTTGAAGTTAGCCTTCTTGAATGGATGAAAGACAAAGCATTATGGCATTGAAAAGAGAAAGATAAGACAGAGGAAATCTTGGAGCACCCTTTTATTCTGGGCACCCCTCCTGCTACGCTTCTTCTTCTTCAGAGGAGGAGGAGCCGAATATCAAGGAGTGCATGATGTCATGCCTTGGCAGAAAAGGATGACATCATCTTCAGGCTGGCGCCTCCAGAAGGATTGGCCCAGGAAGACTGTTAGCCAATCAAAGAGAGGCAGCGTTCAACCTGGCAAGCTCAGCACCTTTTATTAACCCTACCGGTACCTCGGTGTATACAAACACCATGTGCTCTTTACTGAACAAAAAAAAAAAACAAACAACAACAAAAAGTACAAGAACAAATAAATCACAACTATACCTTCCAAGAACAGAACTTAAGATAATATTAATATAGATGGATGGATGGATAGATAGATATTTGTCCTTTGTACAAAACAAGTAGTTCAGTAATGAGTGAAGACGTCCTGTCCTAAAAACTAAAAAAACATAAAATAAGAGTTAAACACTAAATTTATAACCGCCTAAAATTAACACACTGGTTTCCTGGTTACTGGAATTTTTTTAATTAAAGACGCCGATCCTACAAGACGTGCTAACGAAATGGGAAAAAAAAACGTGGAAAGAAATATTTAACACTTATTTTATTAAGTTTATTCATAGTGTTATTTTTGTGCTGATTAAAGGATCAGCGGCCTCCTTCAGAGCCCTCTGCTGTTTCCAACACAAACTGCAACAAGCCTTCGACTTCCCCCAATTTGCCTTTGCTGAAACTGTGCACAGCTGCTAAAATGAGACAGAGTAATAGGTGTGAAAGAGCCTTTAAGAAACAAAATGGAGCAGAGCGGTTCTTCTAGCTGGGGCGGGACTAATTACCAGGCCGAGAAAATGTCCAAAATAGTATTTTCTTACTTTGAATTTGACGCTAGATCATATTTAATTGCTTTAGTATTTATAAGTGGGGAAAAAAATCCCAAAACAAAACACAGTATATAGTATAGCGTCCTCCATAATGCTCACACTGTTCTGCTTAGTTTTAGGGCGTTTTAGGGATTACTCAAACAAGACCGGTTCTGGGCTCATTTGGAGAAGAGGCTTATAATTGCAGGTTTGCTTGTTCCATACGTCCTGCTTGTGCATGCAGGTTTGGAAAATGGTAGGCACTAGGTTCATCCTTTTATTGTTTTTCATTTCTTATGGTTCCAACACTTAAGTGGCAAAGAACAGCACGTGCGTAACATGTTATCATGCAGGCATACAGCAAATGAAGGACAGTTCTTGCACAGGATGATTTTTAGGCATGCATGCAGACACGAGATGCGCAATTTGTCATGTTAGAGCAAGCAAGAAATTCTCAAAAAGAGACTGGGATTGCACAGAAAAAAAAAGAAACGTCTCATGATGTAGAATTGTCCTGGTATAACACAGAACCCAAACAAAACTGAATCGCATTGAAAGCTAGCTGGAGACGAATTGTTTGCGACGTGATGTCTTTGTGCTGGAATTAGACGTCTCGGTGAGTTTGGAGATGGATGCACTTTTTGAATAGTGTGCACGCCAGCAGATTCGTTGTGCTTGCTAAGCTCTCTTTTGCATTCAGCATATCAATGCACATTCTATCCGTTCGGGGGATCTCGATTCAGCTCGACAGTAAGCAAAGTCTGGCTGGTTTACGGAAAATCGTTCTGCGTGTCGGCCTGGTCAGATAAGAGATAGAAAAATACAAGTGCGCATCTCTGATCTGAAAAAGGCATTTCCTTAAATGTGTGCTAATATGGAAGAAAGGTCAATATATCTGAGCAAACATCTTATCAAAAGGCTACAGGCTTCTTTTTTTTTCCCACTGAATAGCGACTGCACAGGACAATGGAGAGCCGATTTAAATGTACCGCAGAAGGCTGAATGGACTGAATGAGCGCAGCACAAAATGACCTTTCTACGCCAGAAAAACATACGACCAAACACAAACCAGGCCTACATGTTTGCCATTTATAGCCCTTTACACCAGCTGACAACAACGAAGACTGGTCAGTCGGGTCATTTTCATCAGAATCAGACTGTACAATTCAAAAATAGTAGTCAAGGCTTTTCCATAGCTAAAAATAGTACGTTAGGCAATTTTATTACTACGGATACGTGCTGATAAAAAACACCATTAACCATGTGAAACTTCACGTCAATTAACAGCCACACAGCCTATCAATTCCATTTCCATTAAATTTGCTAAATAAGATACCTGTGTATTATATTACGCTATTTAAGGACCCGTTTTTAAACACGCACTCATGGATGCATGGCAGATCACGTGTAATTCCGTAAAGACCGCGGAAGCTCACGTCTGTCATAATCCGCCTCACAGCTTACGGCAGCATCTGGGGAGTTTTTCCAAGCTGACAATGAGCCGTCACGTTCAGCTCCACGCTGATATATGTTCAGACTAACAAGCTACATTTACGCTCTGCCCGCATTTCCTCCTGACTAGTCAACGGCTCCTCGGCTACGGGCACGAGTCCCTCACACCATTCTACTGCTTTCATTTGCGCGAGTTGATTTGCTCTTGATCTTATCTCTTATCTCTTGCTTTGCATCAGTGATGAGAATAAGGATGGGACAGAGAGAAATTTAACCCCTAACGGAAACGTTTAGCTTCTTCTTGTACTCGGCCATTTGTAACGCATCTGTAAACGGTCATTCGCTGCTTTCGGTAAGGAAAATCAGGATCTGCTTTTTAGAACTGGCTTTATTTTTTTACATATTAATACCAGGAAAAAAAACCTCACAATGTTCTAGGATGCAGTTTAACACACGTTTAGGCCATGTTCATCAGTAAGACAATATTGGGTGCTTCTGCTTGGTGCTGAATAATATAAAAATAAAATATTATTCTTCAGGCCACTCAAGCATACTATATCAGGGCTAGCTACCATTACAATGAAATCTGATATGCAAGGCATAATACCTCAAGTGTACATGGATCAACGTAATGTATCACGAATTACTGTAACATGAAAAACGTACTTCAAAATGTCTTGTATTTTGGAATATAGAGGAAAAAAACAATTAATGTGGAACGGTAAAATGAGATCAGCTTATAAGGGCAATGCTAGCATGTCAGCGGATGAGGTGAACGCTAACATTAGGGCTCTTTTGACACCCCAAAAGTAACTGCAAAAAAACATACACTGGAATTAGTAAAACTGAATGAATGTTAAATAAACGGAGAGGAGATCGTTAGTACCGCTACATTTCAACATGCTCAATGTTGACAGCCAAGCAGCTAGCCGGTACTAATCTTGAAAGATCGATGTGTACATCTGCCAGGACTTCCTTGACAGGGAGCGGACAGATGAGGGAATTAACGGAGTGGAGGAACGTTTAAAAAGAGCTAGCAGAGTGCTGACAAGGAGCTAACGCATTAGCATATGTGCATCAACGGGCTGATGACAGAAAACTAGTTGTGCAGATATCTTACGGTATAAGACAGAAACCGTGTAGTGTCAAATCAACTAATCGAATGAGACGTCGAGAAAGCCAGCCTTTTTTATATGATTCTCAGGATATTTCAAAACCAAACTGAAAATGTTCTGTGGTAAAAAAAAAAGAAAAAAAAAAGGAAGGAAGTGAAACTTAAACCCCACGCACCCATTCCAAATGATACCCTCAAAAACACAACTGCATGAAGTAGACATCCATGTGAAAAAGCTCATCTTAACCTTCTGCATTCAGGAGCTTGAGTTCAAGCATTTCGCTGCACAACCTGACTTCAGTTTCAGAGTCATGAATGTTTCTACAAAAAGCGAACCGTTAGTCCTGGCTATCAGATTTCCTTTCAGATCGACTTATTATGGACTTACTTTTTGCCTTTTGAGTGACTCCTGTAGCGTTGGTCGCGCCGTGACATCTCTCCTCTGAGAACGAGGACCTTCGTGTGAGTTTGAGGAAGCAGGTTCATGTTAAAGCTCTCACTAGCTATTCAAACCACAAGGCTATAAATGCTCAACTAATGCCTGCATTCTGATGAACGTCTCGATCTCACTGTCTCGCTAGGTCGATTGTGTTCCGAGGGCAGCTGCTTTCATTTTTTTTTTCTTCTATCATTTCCTGTGTTGGGAGCGGTCATGACCCCCGTCATAGTGTAATTTCCCCCTTCTCTGTCAATACAGAGCAGCTACGCTTGGGTGGTGCTTTTCTTTCAAGCAGATGAGATGTTTCCTACCATTCTGATAAATTACATGAAGTCATCTTCCTTCAGCCCTTATACATTTACTTAAAAGGTTTCATAATACTGTGCAGCAGCCTAGCAAAAAAAAAAAAAAAAATCTAAATCTTACCTGCGTCTTTTGGGCCCAAAATCCATTTCAGAAAATTCTTCCGTGACAATTAGCTGGTCATGTAACGTGTATGTGACTTGCTCTCCAACGGCTCTAATGTCTTTGATGATGATCAGGTGAGGCGTTACGAGAATCTGCCGTTCATCCGCATGGTTAGGAGGTCAGCTGATGCTGGAGAGTCCCAGATCTACTCCCAAGCCAAACCTCAAACAAGGAACCCTGTAAACCTCAGTCGCGTGCGTTCTGCTTGCCAAGACCTCACTTCTTATGATGCAGTCATGAAATTTATTAAGACAAACACACACACATGCATGTATCCATACACATATGCACAAATATAAACATTACTCAGAAAGAATATAGATATAATGTGTTCTAAGAAGATACAAATACAGATATGAATAAAAAGGGCACAATACATTTTGGAAACTTGCCCTTTCAGGAAATCTGGTTCAGACTAGACATGTGCATTGGGAGAAGGATCCAGCAAAGACGTCACGTGAGGTTTTTAACCTAACTGCGGAAATTCCTCAGTGAAGTGAGCAATCACTATTCAGATGTGTCTAAATGTCATATTTACTTATAAGTTATAAAAACTCAGTAACTTTGTTTGAAGAACTCAACTTACTTACGTTTTACTGAAGTGTGTGAGATCTGAAGCAAGCAGAACTCGTGTCTCAAGTTTTAATTACTCAAAAATGACTGAAATTTCTCCTAAACCCTTTCACATGACTTCCGTCCCATTAACATTTGTAAAGGTCCAGTTTCCTTCCCTATAAAGATCAAGATAAATGACACGACTGAACGGCAAGACCTTTACGGTTTGACCGTTAGTGTTTAGTTCACGGCGTGGTAGTGCGGCGGGTAGTATTGCGGGTCTCGCGTAGCCACTTGTGTTTAGATTTTATACATCATTTCCACTGGAAGAAGGGTGTCGTGCACCTTTCATTCGACAGCCTTCCACTGTGATTGTTTTCAGGCAGAAATGCCTGGGCTGTATTAAATACTTTGCCCTTGTGGTTTACTAATGAAACTTATAAATGAATACCAGCTGAGATGAAGAAACTATGAAAAGCAGCTGCTGTCATTTTCTCTTCTACCTTTATACAAGCCCCTGCGGAGTGCTACATGGGCGCATTACAGGGGCAGTGGAGATTTATCAATGGATAATTTAAAATTATCGTCAGTTCAGCACTTTTTCAGTCTTGCAGTGATTATGTACGTTCCGGCTATTGCAACACGGCAGTTATTTATGTGCTCCTTCGTTGTTGTTTATAACTACGTTTTAATGTGGTTTAAGTGACCGGATCACTTACCGTCACGTAAATTTATGACCGGATTACCCAGTACACGTGTCTGTGTGGAGTTCTGCGTGTCCTTCCTGTGTCTGTTCGAGTTTCCTCCGGATTTCTCCCACCCCCCCCAAGAAAATGTCAGTAGACGGACTGAAAAAGATAAATTGCCCCTAGGTGTGAACGAGTTTGTGAAGGTGTGTGCATGTGATGAACCACCGTCCCATTCAGGGTGTGTTCTTGCCCAGTGTTAGACTCCGGATCCACCACAACCGAGCCGAAAGACACACACATTAATGTGAGTGACTTCATTTCTACATCTGTTTTTTTTCAGTGTTCTCTAGTGCTTTCCCTGACCTTATTATTGGGTTCATATTTAGTTTAAATAAATAAATAAAAAAAAGCCCCAATCAGGCAGACTCCGAGTACACATAGGAATACTTGGAGCACTAAACAGCTACAGATACAGAAAGTGTTTGTGTTACAACTGTAATCTACATGCTCCCATCTGAAAAAGAGGAAATGTAGTAGAGAATTTGCTGCGTTTTTCTGACATTGTAACCAAAACACAAAGAGAGAAAAAAAAAACAGGAAAC
Source organism: Notoglanidium maculatum (assembly GCA_030068355.1). NCBI lineage: Eukaryota > Metazoa > Chordata > Actinopteri > Siluriformes > Auchenoglanididae > Notoglanidium > Notoglanidium maculatum. Next base: position 5,760 of record JAQQZX010038830.1, on the reverse strand, counting down.
ACTTAACCCGATAAACTGCAAGGAGAAACGGATTCCTACAGCAATGCAGGTTATACATTACATTAATTGCATGCCCTGTGTCAGCGATCCCGAGAGGAACACAAAGTCAGCGTGAGCTCAATTTTTCTGCAGACTCACCGTGAACTCTGAACTAACAGCTAAAGGCTGAAAATGTCTCGGTTTACTCAGTATAAGGGATGAAAGTATCTCAACGGTTTTAAATCGGACTCATATATTTTTGTATTTTAGATTCTTAAAGACTGAATAAGTAGAACGGAGAAGGTATCAGGGTCAGTGGTACAGTAGAGAAGATCTAGATTTTAATTTTAGCAAAAGGTAAAGTAGCAGAACAGTACAACGAGGATGCAAAAACAGAATTTGCATGCATTTGCATAAATTACAGGAGAACAACAGGACAAACTACATTCAACCCTGCAATTTCTTGCACACTCGACTTGGATTAGCGCTGCACTGTCTTGTCCTGTGACGTCTGCACTGTCTGCAGTGTTTGCACGTTTTCGCACACTTGCACTTTATGTTGTCTTTGCAATGTCTGCACACATGCACTTTATTCTACTTCTGTGTTGTCTTACATGGAGCACCTTGGTCAGGAGGAACGTCTCACTATGTACTGGATCATCTGTGTATGCTTGAAATGACAATAAAAACCACTTGAACATAAGAAAAGTGCAATCCTAGCACAAACAGTCATGAGCTACTGTATGTCTGAAATCACATACAATATTTGACACTATACAGCTGTATCTAAAATGACACATTGTGTGTACTTTTAATGCCATTAGTGTCACAATTCTGAGAGATGTAGTGCACTACTTGTACCTGGATCATGTACAAAACTACTGAAGTTATACAATATGATGCAATGCTGGAATGCTGCCCTCTCTGGTAGGAAAAAGGTATTACAAGCTACTTAACATCTCAGAGTAGCTTGCGCTGCATGTTTCTCCAATGTGCGCATTAATGTCAAAATCCAAGTGCCAAACCGATACACACTCAGAATTCTTTCAAAAAGCTTTATCCCAAACCGCATTTTAAGTAGTATACCTAAATAGTAATGACACCAATGGCATTGCAGTGCTCCTGTGCAAAAAAATGAGAAAATTCTGAATGAATTAACTGGGCAAAGCACAACACACGTGGGACTCTGGCTTGAGAGCAAGTGTTTCTCACACGGAGGATCGGTACCATGCAGTTACTAAAAAAATCTCTCTTTGGAACAGACCTCTCTGGTTAAGTGTTACTTTCCCATGAAGTTAAAGCCCCAGGCACATTCTCCATGGCCCGCTCTGTTTTTTCCACCCTAGGGACGTCAATCGACCCTGCAAATAAACCAAGCTGTTTTGGTCTGTATTAGTCCATTTCCCACCCATTTTTAAAGAATCATGTTCTCTGTCAGAGTAACACCAAGCAGAACGCAGAGGATGAGAAATCCAATATATACCCTGCTGGAAATCACACAAACACCGCACAGACAGCTTTAACTTTCATATCTGAACACATACAGCTTACTGTATGCAAAGCTGCATATATTGGAAAAGCTTATGAAGTAAGAGATATGCCAAAAAGAGGCTTCTATGACACTTTTCATCTCTCCCCTCTGCCCCCTACTGAAAGCCGCAGACGTGAGCTGCCTTGCCTTCATCTGCATGCACGCTGAGGCATCCTTGTCTGTCTCCTTGTCGGCCTCAGACCCAGAGGTCCTTGCCAATTCTCATACCCACCAGGTCCTAAACTCTGCCAGTTCTCAACACAAATGTTAGGCGAATATAATTCCACAGCCTTTAAGGACAATCCAAGCCATCAGTAAAATCAGCCTGATGTGCACTGCATTTCATCTTCTGCACAAATTAGACCATGAACAGATAATTTCATCAAAAATCTACTCTAGTGAAAAACGGTAAATGACATCAAGCAGAATCCTTCAAACTAAAACATACTTCTCGTCCTGAAATTAATTTCTTCTCCAATGAGCACGAAGCAGGTTTGTGAAGGATGAGGGTGTGAAGCAGACATTAACACACAAACAAAATGTGTGAGTGCGGGGAAAGTCTGAGAAGCCAGACCGGTCATGAATTTCTCCTCCAAGGATAATGATTTCTAAACAGCATTTTCCACTGCCTGGTGTCAAGGTGTGCATCAGGACAGATCAGCTCAAAACATATCAAGGGACAAAGAGAGAAAACTACTTTAAATCATGCATACTGTTGTCTCGGAAAGCTGTTTTAATCCCAATCCCGCCCACACCTGAGGTTAAGTTTGATGTCCAATCCCAGAAAAATTTTAACCAATCGTACCCACTCCTGGAGAAGGTTTGACTAATCCTTGACCCCGTTTACACTTGGTATTAAAATGTGTCTTGATCACAACTGGACGGCGTTAAATACAAGTGTAAACGTCCTCCAAGACGCATTCAAGACACATTCACTCAAACAACTTGCCGAGGTGGTCTGGGACGCTTTTAACCACATACCTTCTGTAGTGTAAAAGCTAATGCTTTCCGATGCGTCCGCAACACGGATGTAACAGGAAAATTACATTAATGCTGGACGTGGTGGTTGTTTTGGTAACAGCACAAGAGGAGCACTGATGTACGTGGTTGAAGTGCAAGAAAATAATGAAGGTATGTTGCAGGTTTTATGTTTTAATAGAATTTTGCACAGGGACCTTTGACCTTCTAGATGTAGGCAGTAACGAAATTTGAACAAAAGTGGTCAGCTGGACACCTTGGAGACGCATGATAAACACAGGTGTAAACGCTGATGTGTCTCGACCTTCCATTTGTGACCTGAATGCCCAAGATGCATTTTAAAACCAAGTGTAAACAGGACCCTTGTTGCTTCCGGAGATGCTTTTTCTCTAATTAAAAGTGTTCCTCAGGCATTCTTTGTGAAGGGAATGGAAAACCATCCATTGATTTTACAGTTTAGGTGGTTCTTTACTCCTAAATGGGTTTTACTAGAAACATTTTCTGAAAGGAGAAACCCTGCGTTCTCAACACCAGCGATTATTAGGCTCTTCTTTGTTTATTTTGCTTGTCTTTGAGCTTAAAATGACACGTTTTACCAATTCAGAGTGTAAGTGAATTTTGTACTACCACTAAAAATAACAATCGTGGAGGGAAAATGTATAAAATGTCCATATATCACTATCTACTAGTGTCAGAATGTTCTATTTTGGGTAAATGAAACACATCACGTCTGTAGCAGCACATCACTGTCTCGTTCGGGAACTGTGAGAAAGGACAAATATACATGGATAATGTTTTACAGTGGATTAACAAAAACAAAACAAAACATACCACCACCACTTTCTTCCACTGTTATTTGGTACATTGCTTCACTTCGGTCATACATTTTTATTGTTGCTTACTCTGCCCAGTTTAATTCGCCAGCGGTCACACCACCCACTGCAGATCCCCAGCTCTCACTGAAAATCAACGACTTCTGGACGCTTTGTTGCATCCCAACTCCAGCAGCATGAGGACAAACCAAAGAACCATTCAGGGTGATAGGGTAGAAAGGTAGAAAGGTTTGGCTTTGGTCAGCACAGTGTGGGAGTGGGTAGTGGGGGAAGTCCCAAGCAAAGCTCCCGATTGTCGCATCGTTAGCTGAGCAGTACCTCCCATTCCGCTTGACCTCTTCAGATGATAAAATACAATACATTAAAAAGTTCTTTTAAACTCCTTGGACAAAAGGCTGTTTCTCTGTATTACAACTTAGGATTCTTTTTTAAATAATAAAAAAAAGGGATCTGTGATATTCCACATAATATGAACTGAATGTAGTGGGAACTTTAATGGTTGAAAACCAAAGGAACAAAGAAACACTTCGGCTAATGGAAGAGCATCTGATCTCAACAGCACGTGTCTCATTAACACCATCAGTAGGGAAGACGGACCAGCCCTCAGAGCTCACCAGCATGCAGCACGGGAAGCTGGCCTTCCCCATTTGGTCAGGTGTTTGTCCATGCATGTGAACATTGTTGCTACACTATGACCTTCTTCCTTCTTGTGAAACTGACATCCTAAAACGTAGAAAATTATGTAACACGCTGATCTGCAATCAGTTCTGGTCTGCTTCATGGGTCGGATATGAGAAGAGGAAGTGGATGTTGCTACAGTGGGCTGACCATTACCAGTGGTTGCATTCCTTTTCTGATAAAAGATCATTGTCGTTCTGCTTCTCTGACGTTCTGGTCATTCCTCTTTCCCCACTTCCCACTGCCAGACTGACAGCTGAGCTCCACAAACCTGCCAAGGTCATCCAGGCTCTACACTAATGAGACAGTGACAAAGCTCCCTATGAGGACCGAAGGTTAACACATGCACCTAATAAACGCACCACTTTCAATGCTCCATGCGTGTAGGAAATGTGTGGACTAAGATGAAACCTTTGTTGTAAGTCATTGTAAAATACATTACGATGGTATGTAATTCTTTATGTTCAGATGCAGTTGGCTACTCCTCGCCTAATTTATGTACAAATCAATCGCAGGCCTGATCAATTTCAAACAGTCATTTCCTGTTATGCCACATCCCTTAAATAAAATTGTTTTGAATCGAGCGTAATTAAGGCACTGTGTCAGATTTCCATACCACACCCGAACACCCTCACACTACTGAAATTTGGAGTGAAGTGAATATTGTGGTCGATAGCGTTTGTTTTATTTCATTCCCGCAGTGTCAGCCAACGAGTTCTTCAAAAGGTTGAGAAGGATTTTCCATAATCATATTTAACACTGACTATCCAGCAAAACTGGCATTATGCAATAATTAATCATCTTGTACTTGTTCATGGGTTTTTTGTTTTTAAATCAGCAAACACAGAGCTACTCGTGACTTTTAGTATAAACCAATTCCTAACAGCAACAGACCTTGAATACATTCCACTGAGCTGAGAGACCAAGGACGATTACTGCATCCCCCCACCAGACAGCTCTCCCCTGTCACATGACAGCTACCATACGGGGACGGCGAAGGCGATCACATGCTTCCTCTGAGGCACACGAAGCCAGCCGACCGCATCTTTTCGAACTGTTCAAGCAATGTCAGGGGCAACGTAACACAATCGGAGGACAGTGGTATCTGCACACACACTGCAGACACACACAGGGGAAGAGAGAGAATGCCACCATGAGAGCACGGCCAGTCACGGATTTCTCTCACCTCTGGATGACGGGGCGTGTTTTCTGTTGCACACTTTGAGTTTTTTTCAGCTGTATACCAAATGATATGACTGTACTGTGATGAAACATAATATTAATATTGACAAAATTAACACTTTTGTATAAATTGCCATTTTATAGGTTAAAAAAAATGCTCAAAACACCATCTACTGGTTAAAATCATCCTGCAGCTTGTAAGGCTGATGCTGACAGTTTAATGGTTACTAAAAAAAAGAAAGAAAGAAAAAAAATTATAATTTGAATGCCCTCAAATCAGAAAGGTCACCTCCGCCAGCCCCTGCCCTTGAGCGCGAGTCTGTGAAACCATGCTCATTTTCAAATATATGCTGATCGTAATATAACTCAACACACACACAGGTGTTTTTCTTTCATCTAATAATTTGAATTAAAAACTCAGCGACACGCTGGTTAGCACTGTCACTGACAGCAGGAAGGTCCTGGGTTCGATCCCCGGGTCATCCAGGGTGCCTTTCTGTGCGGAGTTTGCATGTTTCCTCCGGGTGCTCCGGTTTCCTCCCACAGTCCAAAGACATGCAGATTAGGTCAACTGGCTAC
>JAQQZX010038809.1:0-14061 GCA_030068355.1 Notoglanidium maculatum | reverse complement strand
AAGGTTTCTTCCTTTTGCCATCTCAGGGAGTTTTTCCTTGCCGCCGTCGCCACAGGCTTGCTCATTAGGGATATATAGATTCATAAGTTTATATTCAGAATTTATATTCTTTTGTGAAGCTGATTTGTGACGATGTCTGTTGTTAAAAGCGCTATACAAATAAAATTGAATTGAATTATCTTCACTATATTAATTTAGTAATGGCAACTTTTTAGCATCTCAGTTTGACAAACTCATGCATGGTGAGTAATCCCTGTTTAACAACATGAATTTGGAGAGCAGCTATGTTTGATCATGCTCAGTTGTCCACTTATACGTCACATGGCAAGGACAAGTCAAACAAGGCCAGCAAGTCAGTTAACTGCCTGCTGCAAGGATCCAAAAGTCATGTACCTGCTAACTTAAAGACTGTGTAAAGCAATTTCAGAGATTTGTTTCTAAACACCTTATACATTGCAGAAAAAAAGTTTCTGAAAACATGTGTAAAGACTGTATATTATATTGGCAGTATGTAGAACATTAGCTACATCTAGTTGAGAAGTACAATATGTAGTCTATGTAGTCAAAGGTTTTAGATAGCTTTTAGAGTACACTATCTCTGCTGTAACATTAGTTGACAATAGCTGAAGACAGGAATCGTGGGGTACTTAATGCTTTTGAAAAAAAGGGTCAATTTTTGTGCAGGTGCCTTACAAAATTTTTAATAAACATCTTTTTAAAATCTTCACCATATCAATGATCACATTTTTTTTGTTTGTTTGTTTTAAATCTGTTTTCCCTTGTAGAACCCTATAACTAAGATTTTGGCTCCAGGTAGAACTCACCCTCTCTCTCTCTCCCCCACACATTGGTAATAAATTTCTATGTCCTGAATTTGTATACCCTTGTGTTTCCAATTCTGTACATAATGCAGAGGGTGTTCACAGCATTTCACCTTCAACCAGGAAATCTGACTGGCCACCTAATTGTAGTCACTTAGTTACTGTAGGAGCCAGTTAATCCAATCCTTGTTGATATTTTAAAGCATGTGGTTGCCTAGTGATGATTTCAGAGTTCACTGTGTGCAGCCGTGCTTCAATATAAGGGGTACAGCTGGTGGGAAGGCCCAGGGTGGGACTCCGGAGAATTTAGAAATTTTAGCACAGATGTGTAAAAACAGGTTATTAAAAAGATAACTGTTCTTCTCGGCTCCCGAGTGGCAAAAAAACAAAACAAAAACAAAGAATTCACCTTGTCATCGAGAGATTGCTAGTTTGAATCCTGATTACAACACCCATCTCCTCCAAGTGTTTCGGTGCCCCATATATTGCATGTGCAACAGTTTGAAAAGATGCTTATTAGGTAAGATAATTTGCAATTTTCAGTTAATGTTAACAAACAATAAGTAGTATGTAGTAACAGTTTCAAGTTGTTGCTATTTAAAAGTAATCAGTTACTTAGAAATTTTGAAACAGTCAGTTTCCTCACTTTTTCTAAATATTGTAAACTTATTAAAATTGTGTGTAAGTGTGTTCTGTTTCTTCATTCATGCAGATATAGTCATAAAAGTTCTATATACCTTTTAAATCAGCTAACCTGTTGCCTGAAAACCTTGAGTTTTTATAAACTGATTTATTCATCTCTCAGGGCCTCATGTACAAAGCATTCCATAGAATTCATACTGAAATGTAGCGTATGCATGAAGCTGGAAAGCATGTGCAAGCATACATTCCAATAAACATGAAATTAAGTGCACATGCATGAGCACCACACCCCACTTTCTCTTCTCCCTTTGTTACACCAATTTTAATATGATAATGTGTACTACACCTCTCTTCATATACAGTAGAAATTGTAAAAGGAAGTGGCAAGTCAGCCAAAAAAATAAATTTCAGTGAGTGTGAGGTAGAGCCCAAAAAAAAATATTTGGCACTCTGTCCTCCTGAGTGGAAAGAGTGTGGTGGTGGTTTTTAAAATTTGTTTTGCCATGTAACATGACCTTGGAATTGTGAAAGGTGCTATATAAATATAATGTTAATATTATTATTATTATTATTAGTAGTAGTAGTAGTAGTAGTAGTATTAGTATTAGTAGTATTACGCAGTGGGGTTAGAGAACCCCACAGTAAATAATATTTTTTTAAAAAGTTGTTCAATATTAATGTCCTTTAAGAAACAAACAAAGAAAAACCAAGTAAATCTAGGCCATTGCTGTCAAACTCAAATTGTGCCTGTGTCAGATTGGTATTTTAAATAATTATCCATTCTACTGATTAATATTAATATCTGGCTCTAAAAGCAGAAGAGGTTGTTTCTAGGGGAAAAAGAAGTGCTAGCAGAAACTATTCCGCTGTATGGTATCTTAGTCCTCAGCAAGAACATTTATTACACAGGTTTTGTTTTTACTGTTTTAGGATTGTTGTTTTAAGATTTAGCAAGATCTAGAACTGGACTTTCTCTCAGATTTTCCACTAAATGAACTGGAGCTTGAATGGAACACCTAGAAATGGGGTTTTTATAGGTGGAGGATTACAAAGAGCTATCCATAAGCATGCACTTTTGAATTATCTTGCTTTGATTTTTTGGTGCTCAAAATAAACTTCCAAAGGAGAATAGTGTCAAGAACCGGTACTGTCTGAGGGATGAGAATGAAGACCTGGTTCCACTGTATAGAATTCCTATTCCACTTCAAACTTGCCTTCTTCTGTATATTTCATATGTTCAATCCAGGGATGGGGCACTGACCAAAGAACATTATATACATAATGAGCTGGTAGTGGAATCTGTTGATGAGAATGGGCCTGGATGGTCTAATGATGGTAAAGACTGATTAGATTTGTCATTCTATTGGTCAATTTATTGTGATACAAAGTTAATTTCACAGTAGGGGAGACTTTTGTTGTTTGCATAAACAAATATTCACCCCTTAATTATTAGCAGAACCTCCTTTGGCTTAAACACATGAGAGCTATGAGCATGTTACAGTTTCTTTACTAATCCTCCTAGAAACAGGTTGGGGCTTTACATATTTTCTCTCTGCATTGATAAATAGTTCAAATTAAATAAAAAATTACAACTTTAATGCAAAATCAGTTTGTTTTTCACTCATATACAACATTTCAAATGTTAATACTCTTTTCACAGATCCAAACAAACAACTTATTACAGGAAATATCAACCCAATTTGCTAGACCAGATCGATAACCAGATACAGCACAGTCCTCATCCCCAATACTGTTGGGTTCATCCTGCTGAATTCATTAGCAACCTAGTGCAGTACTCTGGGCAGCTTCACGGTGCCGGTGTTGTGCACTAAAATGCCCCCCTCACTCAAAAAAAAAAAAAAAACTTCATTGATGGGATGACGCTGACATGTAGGCTACCAAACAAACCAAGACTTCGTTCATGATCGGTCACGTGGTTTTCCATTTAAATGACATGCGCCTTGAAGCGGGGCATCATTTGGCACGTGCCCTTATACTAGATATACTATATACTATAGATATACTATATACTATAATTCAACAATGTCTCAAAAATAGTAAGTACACCCCTTCTCATGACTGAAGGTGACTGACCTGTACTGAAAGGAGCGCTGTTGAAAACAAAAGCATTACTAACGTGTTTGATGAAAACATTGTTGCTATAACATTTGTAACATTTGAGAATAATCTGTTAAATTTAACTTAAGATTTGATTGTAAAAGATCATAATAAATGAGTGATGAGGTTTTTTTGTCGCTTTTTTGAGTGCTGAACTGACCCGGAAGTACATCGCCAAAGAACGAAAGCATAAAAAGTTTCTCGGGATCCCGAGAATTTTTTTTCCCTCCCCCAAATCCCCCCCCCCCCCATGTCACTTCGGGGGCTCCATAATTATTAGATATTTATAAAAACAATTATTTAAAACATTTTGTGCGTCAGATTCAGCATTTAGTTTCTCTTTTTAGGCATATTCTCTAGAACAACATTGTTTCTATGTTGGCCTATCAAATACACCAAAATCCAGACAAGGTCGGAATACTCGTGGCCGCCTTCCTTGCGGTTTTCGACTCATATCTTGCTTCAGGAGCAAATGCAGAGCAGGCATTCTGGATTAGGATTGTCAAGGCGTACCAGAAGGTTGATCCTATTTATCTTATCTTAGCTTTAGCCTTAGCTTGATTTACTACAACCCTTAGCAGCTCACAGCTGAATCAACTCGCAAGTCAGGGGCAGGATGCGCATAGACGGTATTTACATAAGAAACGCCCCAATTTTGACCTTGCTCCACCCAAAACATGTAACTGCCTTCAGGGTGCACAAGTCATAGACTTAATTCGAGGGGAGAATACATGTAGACTGAAAACCACGGAGCTGCATGCTTTTTTTACTTACATGCACAGGAGAATCAGGCGCTTACTGCAGTCAAGTTAATTCAGATTCAAATCACATTCATTCCATTGGGTGTGGACTGAGATCACTCCACTCAGACACACCTGGACCTGATGATTGTTGTTTGATTTGTTTGCTGTTTTGTCGTTTTGATTGTTGTTTGATTTGTTTGCTGTTTTGTTGTTTTGATTGTTGTTTGATTTGTTGTTGTTTGTATGATTGTTGTGTCTTCACCTGACTAAAGAATCACACCGATGGGGAAAACATACCAGGGTTCCATTCAAAACTGTGTATGATTTTTCAGTTTCATGTGCAAGACATGGAATTTCTTAAGATAATTTTTGACAAAAGGCTGGTATGTTTATTGGGGTGGTGTAGGCCAGGTTAAGGTGCTCCTTTTGTGGAACATATTTCATCTATGGCATAATGAAGTTTCAGTGTATGTAGCTAATTATGTTTATGGAAAATGAAGCTTAATGGGAAAACTAAGAGCACCTAACACTGGCAGTGCTGGGACGCAAACCCTTGACCTTCTGCTCTGTATAGTCACCTCCAAAAGTATTGGAACAGCAAGCCCAGTTAATTTGTTTCTGCTGTGTACTGAAAACATTTGCGTGTGAGATCATTATCTCTCCTCATATTCATCTTTTTATCTCACACACAAATGTTTTTAGTGCACAGCAGAAGACACAGCAAAGAAAAACTGGCCTTCCAGTAATATTGGAGGGAACTGTAACCCAGAGTCTTAATCTGTTAAGTCATTACTGCCTGCTTAGCCATAGCAATGTGACTATGGCATTTTGAATCACACTTTTGTGGTTCAAAATGGAGCAGTGTTTTGAAATGTCTGCGCTTCAGAAGCTTGACACAGCTTCAAAGCATCAGTGTTGAGTGTCCCATCCCAATCCAGTTGAGTATGACCTTCTCTGTTTACCATCGATGATGTCCAACCATTCCTGGGCACCTTCTTGGCCCAGGGCGGCCTCTGCTCTGAGCAAGATTCCACTCAGTTTCACTGCTGGGTCAACCATCCTGAGCAGGAACCATAGAGCCAGATTGATAGCCCCATCTCAACTGACCTTGGCCTGGCCCTTACCTTGAGAAGAACTAATGACCAGCACTTCTGAAGAGAGGGAGAAAGAGGTCTGCACAACCACCACAGCGGCCCAGCCACAGGACGAGGATGGCATCGCCATCACTGAGGCAGAAGGTGAGCCCATTCTTTTCACTAAGCCTTGTGTTTTGTCTCAACATGTTCCCAGAAGCAGGAATTTCAGGAGGGAATAAAAGGATGCTGACTGCCTCAGTGTTGGAGCCAGGTGCTGGAGGTTGATGGGTAAAAATGCCAGGAACCTCCTGTGACTTAATTCATGTTCAAGAATGGCCTGCTGTATTACCATTGTGACTTCCACAAAGAATCCTGTGACCTCTTTGCTATACCTACATTCAAGATGGACACAGTAATGCACCTGGCTCACACCCACTCACTTGGGGATGACCTGCAAGCCCAGAACACCCTGCAGAAACTCTGGGAACATTTTGACAAGCCCAGCATAGTAGCATAGATATAGAATTTCATCCAGTGGTGCCCCGAGTATCAAGAGAACTGTGTCTCTAAAGCTGGCTCTGGCCCTACTCATTTCCCTGAAATCTGAAATGCTAAAAAGCAATCTGCTGCGTTTATTTCAAATCTGTTGTATGAATTTTCTGTCATAAGTTCTTAGTGCACACATGTCTTGCAATAGGTGTACAAAAATAACAATGAACCCATTGAACAATGAATGAATGTACTTTGTAGCAAGGCCCATCTGATATAGGCCCAAGTTTCTGACTCTGTCTTCACTGAAATGTGCCAAGAACAACAGTAATGTGTGGCTGAAATTTTCAGGAGCTTCCCCAAAAATAAAATTCGCTCACTCTTTTTGTATATTCCTTTTTTCGGAAGAGTATGTAGACTCTGGCTGTCTGGTGCATCCTGGAAAAGCATACTTGTGCTTTCTGACTGACATCTTTGCTTCTTCTTTCTGAATAACTAGATAACTAGATGTTTGCTGAATAACTAGATGGCTCCTCCACATCTTCTTGATTCATATACAGTCATTGACGTATGTTAATGAGGGGTGCTGCTAGTTATGTTTCTACATATGAAAGGGACAGTTTTCTAATGGTCCTGTTCTTTATGCCTATTTTCTTTATATGGCCATTATAGACTGAGATAGAAAAAATCCACTTTGAATGTCCTAGTACATTATCAAGTCACATCGACATATCTTCTTTCAAAATCAAATAGAAAAAATCCATAGCAGGTCCCCTTTAATTCACTTGAGATTGACCATTGACCAAACCCAGTCTTACCCATTGGTCACTGCAGTACCATCCACCCACTTCCAGACCCCCTCTGTGTGTCTGTCATTCGCACCAATCCAAGTACTTTCACCTTTTCTCCACACATCAACAAAGTCCTGGTGAGGAACAACTGATTAGACATTCTAATCAACCCACCACTTTCAGAGTATTTCATTTGTAACTTTATCTTTTATACAAAATGTAATAACCACATCAGTGTTGAATTCTCAATTCTGATTGGTCAGAACTGTTACTCTCACGACAGCTTTGACAGCAGTGCAGCTGTATAGGTTTATAATAACGCACTCATTCTAATATGCTATTGTTTATAACAGCTCATTCACAGGGACTTGTACAGAGGATGCTCGATAAAAATGAATAAAAAATGTGTGTAATCATTGATATTATGAAGTTTGAAGATTTTTATTTAACATTTATGGAAGGGGTCTTACACCACACTGCAAATCTGAATTCTCAAAAAGCCTCCACACTTCTGGAAGGTTTTCTGCTAGATTTTGGAGCATGGCTGAGAGGATTTGCCCATTCAGTTACAAGAGCATTAGTGAGGTCAGCTGAAAAGGGCTTGAACATGACCAGGGGTTCAGTGGGATTGAGCTCAGGGCTCTATGCAGTCCACTAGAGTTCTTTCACACCAACTTTGGCAAACCATATCTTTATAGGCCTCACTTTGTGCTCAAAGGCATTGTGATGCTGGAACAGGTTTGGGCCACTTCGTTAAAGTGAACTGAGTTGCCTACATACATTTGTCCTTTTAGTGTATTTTCAACATATTTTTACGAATCTTGTAGCATGGACTACAATAATCTAACACAATTTTGATAATCTGTCATTTGAAATGTTATTTTCTCTCTCCATTTTTCTTTTTTCACCTGTTCCTCTCTGCTCTTTATGATCACCAGGTCTGCTCCTCTTCTTCTGCAGTCCTCTCTGCTCTCACTCCAGCTCTTCTTCTCAGTAGAGATGTAGTAAATACTGGAGCTGAAGTATTTCCATCCTGGTGTGTTAATGTCTGTCTCTGTCCAGATCACAGATTAAAACACAAACACCTTCATAACGGCAGTGCATTATAACCACAAACCAGTCCATGAATTAGTCCACTTGTGTGACTTCTGTTTAACACTATATAGTTATATATTTACATACATACATACATACATACACACACAGAGAGTCATCCAAAAAATGTATAAACACTTCAGGAACACTTCTACACATAAATGTCTGGAAACTAATGACCACCACTTTGAGCACCTTTTGTAATTATAGAGGCCAAAGGTAACTTGTATTAATCTCGTGATGTCTGAATAAATTTAGTATTAAAATACTTATATAATTTTATCCTGAAGTGTGTATACATTTCTATACATGTACATTTCGTTTTTTGGCTGACTCTGTATATATTCATATACAGAGAGAGAGAGAGAGAGAGAGAGAGAGAGAGAGAGAGAGAGAGAGAGAGAGAGAGAAACTTTTGATCCATGAAGGGAATTTGCAGTTTAAACACCAGGATACGTTCATGTGCACATGTGCACACAAAATGTTAAGCCCACTAAGTCACATGGTGTGACTTAGTATTTTACTACCAATAAAAAAACCAATAGCTAATGATGTCTCTTAAGCCAGCCTGACACTTGCACACATTTTTTTTGTCACAAACAGGTCTGCATTGTGTCATGCCAATGTCATCAAGCCTTCCATGCCATCATAGCTTGGGCCGTGTTGTGCCATCTGTCACGCATAAGTTTCAAACTAGGTGCACATCTGCTACAAACACGTCTAAGGCATGTAATGGCATGCCATGGAATGCATGAATATGTCATAGTTGCGCCAAGGGCACGCACTATTTAAGCATAAGTTGCAATGATGTCATGCCTGGGCATGTCTGTGCACTCAGTGGCATGAATGATTATTCAGTAACATGTTATAGTTATGCATGCATGAGGTAATCATACAGGAATTCATGGTGAAACAATCCACGCTTTGGAACACTATGGTAAAAAAGCTTCACACTGTCAGTGTTCAGTCTTAGAAGACATGTTGAATTCACAACATTCAGAACAGTTGCAATAATGTTTATAGGTGGCAATGGCAGGCACTGTTGAGAAGAAAGAGTTTCTGGAAGAAAAATGAAACCAAGGAGGCAGGCCATCGCTTGCCACTGAATGCTGTGCAGAAACTATGCGCAACATACGTGTAAAATATGCATGCCAATATGTTCCATTGTGTTCTACAGGTGTTTACAATGTAAAAAAAGGGCACAATGGCAAGAAGTGACACTCAGTGACACGGTTGTGAATAGGTTGAATATAAGTTGCGCATTAAACGTTGTTGGCCAAATTTTGGAAATGGTTATGTATGTAACTGTAGTTCACTCAAAAACAAACATGAACTGCCAGGAACCGAGAGAGCCATTGATGAGGTTATTTTATAGTAAAATATTATGTTATACAGTCATTACATGACCATAAAGGGCTCACGTGTGCACATGTGCACAAGAAGGTATCCAGATGTTTAAACACTGCCCCTGATGATTATCTGGTGTTCAGAGACCCACAGGTACATACATTAACCCCACTGCAAATGTGTTGCATGCATTTGAAGTTAACATGCATTCACTTACTCAGTTGAGAAAGCATCTTCTGGAGTTCATCTCTCTTCCTCTGAGACTGGTCTCTCTCTTCAGCCACTGTTTTATAACTTGTCTTTAATTGGGCTCTCTCTATAGTCAGGTTGTAGTAACTGGTCTCTAACTGGGCTCTCTCTATAGTCAGGTTGTTGTAACTGGTCTTTAACTGGTCTCTCTCTACACTCAGGTTATTTAAACTGACCCACAGTATTGCGATGGCAGCCAGAAAGAGAACAACCAGCATCAGCAGACACACTACAGCCAGTCTGTTACATTTGCATCCTACAGTGCTGGGTTCTGAAGCAAGAAATGAATAAATACTGTGCTGTATTATTTATATAGGTTGATGGTGTAATATTGATTTAAGGTTTTGAATGAGTTGAATATGTTTATTACTGTGTATAAATACCAGTGTGTGAAGTCCTGAAGTCATAGTTTCTTTATTGCTTCTGGTTACTTGAATTTCCTGGACTTCATTCATGTAGATCTCTTCATATGAATTCTCACTGTCCTTAAGACAGGCTGACCTGATGTCTGACAAAAATCTTGGGTTTTCATAAATCGATTCACTCATCTTTGGTTTTGTTTGTGTTCGCTCCTGTACAGACACTGGATCTACATAGTTCAATGTTTTTTTAACTATAGATCTCCACAGTCTCCACTGCAGACTCCAACTCTGATGAATTCAGTAATTGTGTACGAATGCTTTGTTCTCAGGACAGGAAGTAGAGGTGAGATCTCATTTCCTACACACCAAGCAACACTTTCAGAAACCCATCTCTATACTATTTTTATTGACTTTCTGCTACATCCTCTGTAGCTAAATTGGAACTTTCTCTTAAAAGTCACTCAAAATTTTGTTTACATTATTGAGCAGATGATCTTTCCCAGAGTGACTTACAAGGGGTTCTTTTTTGTCTCCATCAGAGATGTTTTCTCATGCTAGTAGAAGCATAAGCATGTATGAATAACATTACGCTATAGAGGAGTTAGTAAAGAAAATGGTATAGTAATAAGAACAGTACAAGTTAAGGGTTATTATTATGTAAGGAATAAAACAGGATGAGTTATGCTGTTATAGAAAAATGATGTAAGATTTTTTAACTGTAAAAACAATTTATAGAGTACAACAATGGTAGACTGCACTAAATAGATCTTCCCTGACAAGCTTATGGTTAGTTTTGGTGTGCTGAATATACCATGGGCTAGTGACTGAGTACTTGCAATGGACCCATATTTGACAACCTTGACCAATTGGTAGCAGTGACAATGCAATGAGTCAATGCTTTTACACACTCCTACTGCACACAATGCCACAGTACATAGCAGGAAGTGTGACTGCAATATGTCTGTGTCAAGTTTGTATGGGAAACATCAAGTCCAGGCTTCCACATTCAGGTCACCATATTGTCAAAGGGTGACTATAAACCCTTCGAGGCAGACATATTGCAGTCACACTTCCTGCTATGTACTGTGCTCTAAAAACATTGGCAACACATTGGTCATTTGCTAGCCACTAAGAATGCGTTAGAATGTTGGGATCTTGTGTATGAATCACAGTGACAGCAGGTTGGCATGTCACGGACAGTATGTTTCCAAGCAAAACATCATCCACTACCAAGGCGAGAATGCCCCTGCCATGAAATGCCTCACCTCCTGTGCACAGGGCACACAGACACACTACAAAGGACTCGCCTCTTTTGTCATGAGCCACGCCAATCTACAACCCTCCTACTAACTAAAGTGCAAAGCTTAACCACACACCCCACCGAGGGCCTAGGGCCGATGGTTGAACATATTCAGAGTCCCAGTTTGCTGCATGGACCAAAATAGCCCAAGATCCATGGGTCCTTAGGACAATATCAGAGGGTTAGAGAGTTCAAACATCGCCCTTGAAGGACTTGTCTCAGGCCCATAATTGTAAAAATTCCAGCTCAATCTCTGGCACCACAATCAGACATACTCTCTTTAATTAAAAGGAGCCATAGAAGTAAGAAGAAAGTTCTTTGATATCCAACAACTTCTATTCAGTTTATTTCCTTGTCCCAAAATGGATGGGGGTCATCGTCCAGTTCTGGATATGTGGGACTGAATTGTTACTTTAAAAGACTTCCATTCAAAATGCTACATAATGCACATGTCCTGAGGGTGATCACTCCAAGCCACAACACTCAACTAAAAGAATGTATACTTCCACACCCCAATCAACTAGGCCCACAGTTGCTTTCACTGTTTTGCCTTGTGGGCCCAATTCTACCAGTTCAGGGTTCTACCATTTGAACCCTGAACCTTGGTCTCTGGCTCCAAGGGTGTTCTCAAGACACATTCCAGTGGCATTGCTCCCCCTGATAGAGGTGTTACGATGGCCACACCATTGGTGCACCAGTTTCCTAGCAGTGCCTTTCACTTTGGGTATCTAAGGTCATTTTTATGGCATACAAAGCAATAGGAGTGCCCCTTCCAGGTTGTGGTGGTTGCCATTTGAGATTTTTGCAGCAGTGACACAGTCCAATCCTTATGCATTCACAGAACCACAGTTACTTTCATAACTAGTTTTTTATATACATAAACTAATCATAGGGCAAACTTAAGGCAGGTGTGCGATCAAAAATCCTGTGACTATGTGTTACAATGAGCAATGCAATCTGTAGTGACCATGTCTGCAGGCCGCGATACACTCTGGGAAGTGTATAGTCAGTATTTATATATATATACACAACTATATATATATATACTATATATACAATTCAACTGATGTATTTGTAGTAATTTAAGTTATAAGCCATCATAGTAGAACCACTTGAGCCAGCGGCAGTCCAATGCCATCTTCATGGTTTTTTGGTGTTAGGTGATGTGCAGGCTGATTCATATAGGACCATCCTCAGCAGAAGTGAGTGGTTTTTAAGTGATGATAACTCCAACCAGAAGAAGGACATCAGGATGGATCAGGCAGGTCCGGAAAGCAGAAGGAATCCTGTAATTACAGGATTACTCTCAGGAGTAGCATATGCAGCTCAACATACCGAGTGGAGGGGGGAGAGAGAGAGAGAGAGAGAGAGGCTGTTGATATGCTTATTGTCACATAACAGTTAAATACAGTGTATATCATGTGCCGAGTGCAAACATGAACTCCGGCAAGACTAGCCAAACAAGGGGGACCCAGAAAGTACCACAGACATAAGGGCATTCTGGGACATAAAGCATCCAGCCACCCCACCGGCATCAAACCTGAATGGGGAGGGAGGCAACAGCATCCAAACATACCATTTTACCAAAACACTTTATGCCTGAGAACCCTTCAGATCTGGACCTTTACCTAATAAAAAGCTATTAACAAAGGCCTTGACTACACATGTATGTTTTTAGCCTAGACTTAAACAATGAGACTGTGTTTGAATCAGGAACACTAATTGGAAGGCTGCTCCATAACTCAGGGACTTTATAAGAGAAATATCTGTCCCCTGTTGTAGCTTTCACTATTCGAGGTACCAACAAATAGCCTGCACATTTTGATCTGGTGGATCATAAAAGACCAGACGTTTGCTCAGGTACTGTGGTGTGAGATAATTCAATGATTTATACCTATAACAGTAGCATTTTATAATCAATGCAAAATTTAATTAGGAGCCAGTGCAGTGTAGATGAGATACGGGTGATGTGCTCATATCTTCTTGCTCTAGTAAGGACTCTTGCTGCTGCATTTTGGACTAACTGGAGCTTGTTTATGAACCTGCTGGAACATCCAGACAGTAAGGCATTACAATAATCTAACCTATAGGTAAAAGTAGAATGAACTAGTTTTTCTGCATCATGTAGTGACCTCATATTTCTTATCAGCAATATTTCTGAGAAGAAAGAAGACTGTCCTAGTAATATTATCTACATGAGCTTCAAAAGATAAATTGAAGTCAATAACCACACCAAGGTCTTATACTTTTGCACATAGTGAAGCAGAAAGGCCATTCAGAGTCACTATGTAATCAGAAAACTTACTTCTAGTTGCACATGGTCCTAGTAATAGTACTTCTGTCGTATCAGGATTAAGTAGAAGGAAGTTAATAAGCATCCATTGTCTAATGTTCTTTACACAATCCTCAATTTTATTAAGTTGGTGTCTCTCACCTGGCTTTGTTGAAACATACAATTTTGTCTCATCAGCATAACTGTGGAAGCTAATACCATGGTTACAAAAAAAATTACCCAGAGGTAGTGTAACCGGTGAGGAAGTTATACCTCTAAAATCCCCACGGCTAACCCCAAGTTCTCATTTACTCTGCGTTGTGTTTTTAATTGCTTATACTTATATTGTGTGAGAACGCGCTGAAGAAGGAAAAGAGAAGCCCAGCCTTTGCAATTCACCATCGGACACAGTCCTCTTTATTTTCCACACTCTGCTCCACTCTCATGAAGTAACCTGCTCTCAGGGAATAACCAGCCAAGAGAGGGAGTGTAAAAGAGAATATACAACACACAAAACAATAACCAGAACATTAACAAAATACACAACAGTATAAAATAAAATACTTTAAAAGTAATTAAATATAAAATACAAAAGCCTTAGCACATGCCAACTCTCACCTGCTCTCAGGGAATAACCAGCCAAGAGAGGGAGAGGGGCGGGGCTTACAGGCTTTTGTATGGAACCCAGGGGGATTATGGGTAGCCATAACAAAATAAAAGACTACATAATCAAATAAAAGTAACCACAAACATTTA
>JAQQZX010038679.1:0-14071 GCA_030068355.1 Notoglanidium maculatum | reverse complement strand
GCGCTCATCGTCCGGCTAGTCGATGGCGCATTCGAGCGATTGGTTCCTGTCCGGGGGGCGCGGAACGTGACAGAAAGTTTTAGCTAAATGGGATCTGCCTAGTCCCACTTGGCTTCTTCAAGATTGTTACAAACCATGAAAGAGCCCACAGGGCTTTGATCTGCTGGTGCAGGAGCAATTAAAGGAATTCACACCATCTTTCATACTGTAGTTAATTAAAACTTGGTTTATGCAGTGGGATTTGGATATGTAAGAGCTCTGTAAGCTTTTTGGAGGATGGGGGATTCCTTTAAATTTCACTGTTGAAGAATGTTTTCATGTTTTTGTGAAATCTTGATCAATCTTGAAGTGAAATCTTTATGAACTGCATATGTTGCATACATATTATTTCCATGTGGCTCACTGTACTGTGAAAAACCGTTTAACTGCACTCACTTACTGGAAAGTGCTGACTGTCCCAACAACCTGTCATTCTTTTCTAGGACAGAGATTAGATTGAACAACTTCTGTATGAAGTAGCATATTCCATAATACTATTTATTGTAGTTTCAATTTGGTTTGCTAGTGTTATTTAACTGTTATTTGTGGTGGATTTTTTTTGTTTAATTGTGCAAGTTATGCATGTATGATTCTCAAGTGCTCAGCTTCGGTTTTTAATGTTTTTATAATGTATTTATGTTTGCCTCTTATGGACCTTTATTCCTGAAGGAGCGTCAGCGTCTGGAAACCATACTGAGCCTATGCTCTGAACTGGGCAGCTTAGAATCAGGTTGCCCAGAACATGGTGTCTGTGCCATATCTGACCTGCAAAAGATCAATCATGAGCTGGAGAAGCTGCAGGTTTCGGGTGATGAGTCGGCATTCTCTGACTTGCTTATTGTAGCGGTTCCAGAGGATGGCTTGGTGGTGAAGGGTAGAGGAGAGAGACAGCTTCAGACCACCAATATCCCCCGAACCTCTGTTTGCTCACGCTCACCACAAATGCACAATAAGGTGAGATATTGTTTTTTTCTTTTCATGTGATCACAGAGTCTCATTTTGGGTCTATGGTAACACAAACATTACATAGTGGTGCTTGAAAATTTGTGAACCTTTTATAATTTTCTTTATTTCTGCATAAATATAACCAAAATCAACATCAGATTTTCTAAAATTTGATAAGTCCTAAAAGTAGATAAAGAGAACCCAATTAAACAAATGAAACCAAAATGTTATACTGCATATTATTATATAGATTATTATATAAAAGTATTATATTTATTGAGGAAAATTATCCAATATTATATATGTGAGTGGCAAAAGTACATGAACCTCTAGGATTAACATTTAGTCTTATGGTGAAATTAGTCAGGTGTTTTTAATCAATGATATGACAATCAGGTGTGAGTGGGATCTATCAAAGTCTGATCTTCGTGACATGTAGTATGTAGAAGTATATCATCGCACGAGCAAAGGAGTTTTCTGAGGCCTGCTGAAAAAGAGTTATTGATGCTCATCAGGCTGGAAAAGGTTACAAAACCATGAATAATAAATATTTATTATACAAAATACAAAACCTAAATAGTTCGGAGTCCTCCAATCCACAGTCAGACAGATTGTGCACAGATGGAGGAAATTCAATTGTTACCCACTCCTGAACTGGTCAACCAACAATCACTCCAAGACCAAGATGTGTAATAGTCTTCAAGGTCACAAAGAAATGGTGGGTAACTTCTAAGCAACAAAAGGCCTCTCTCATGTTGGCGAATGTTTGTGCTCATGAGTCCATCATAGGGCAGCACTATGGTGCAGTGGTTAGCACTGCCACTTCACAGCAAGAACCGGTAGACTGCCGACCAACTCAGTCTCACCTGGGTGCTCCAGTTTCCTCCCAGTGATGTCAAGTTGGAACTTTTTGACGTGGTTGATACTGAAATTCTCAAGAAAATAGTAACTAGTACCTATTAGACTTCAATGTGTTCCCTTAACTCAGTTCCAAGCTCCCTTTTTTAAACTATTTTTAATTTTGTATCTAAAGACATCCTTGCCATAGTAAATCACCCCTTTCAGCTTTGTGCCTTCCCTACTGATTTAAATATGCTTTAGTAAAACCTCTTTAAAGAAAGGAAACCTGAATGTTTTAACATCCATCAATTTTAGGCCAAATTTAAGTCTCCTATTTTAAGCAAAATTTCA
This sequence comes from Notoglanidium maculatum, assembly GCA_030068355.1. Lineage (NCBI taxonomy): Eukaryota > Metazoa > Chordata > Actinopteri > Siluriformes > Auchenoglanididae > Notoglanidium > Notoglanidium maculatum. The sequence continues at coordinate 11,896 of JAQQZX010038679.1, read as the reverse complement.
GAGAAACTAATTTTTCATTATTTAAGTATTTTTAAACCCAGACACTAAATTAGAACTGTTCCAATTTTTTTTGTATCTAGAGATGACCACACCTCCAAACTCTGAGGGTACCTCTTGGGTATTGCAAGAATCAATTTTAGGTTTATAATTTTTAATTTGTACATGCCACCCCTAGGCAGTGTCATCAGGAGGCACAGAATCTTTTTCTAATCACCAAAAACTAACCACCAAAGTAAATATACTAAGACTTAACCCATGCTAAGAAGCAAAAAAATCTAGGAGTGAATTTTGACTCTTATTTTAATTTCGAGGCTTTCGAGGTACAGGGTGTCACAAAAACAACATTTTATCACTGGATGAACATCTCCAAAGGTAATTTCTTTCTCCGAGCAACATGGAGAGATTGATCCATGCTTTTAACTAGCAGACTAGACTATGCGGTTACGCTCTCTTTTCTGGTCTGTTCATGAATACTAAATACTAATACTAAATCTGTTACAATTAATTCATTAGAATTAGTTCTGCTGCATGAGTACTGACTAAGAGCTAAAGGAGAGCACACATTATGCCTATTTTAAAGTCTTTGCATTGGTTACCAGTTACGTTTCTTATTAATTAAATTTTTTTTATTAGTTTTGAAGGCACTACAAGGCCTTACACCAGTCTACCGCTAAGAAATGTTCTTGCTTTATAAACAAGGAGGGCCCTTCAGATCCTCTGGTTGTTCTCTTTTAGCTGTTCAACAAAGCATAGCAAAAACATATGTTGATGCTGCTTTCAGTCGCTGTGCACCAAGCCACTGGAACAGCTTTCCGGTGGATGTCAGGGGAACTGAAAATATTCATATTTTTAATGTAAACTTAAAACCCATTTATTCAGTCTGCCTTTTACATAGTGTCTTATAATTTTATGGTCTTGGTTTACAGATTTACATTTTTTGCTGATCATTTTTAATTATTTTATTCCTTTTTATTTTAGTAACATTTTCCTGTTATACAAACCAATTTATTTTGAGTAATTTTGTCATTTTATTTTTTTGTTGCTTATATTATATTTTATTATTTATCTTTTATTATCTTAATTACCCATCTTTTATTGTTGTCTTATTCAATTAGGTGTGTATTAGTCACTAAATCCATGAAGTTCCCACGATGTTTAACTGATAAGTGGTATAGATAATGAATGGATGGATGGAGTCCACCATCAAGAGAACACTGAATAACAGTGGTATGCATGTTTTGATGGATAAGACCAAAATAGAATGTTTTGATATAAATGAGTGTTATGTTTGGAGAAAGAAAAATATTGCATTCCAGCATAAGAACCTGATTCCAATCCATGAAACATGGAGGTGGTAAGAGGGACAATTCTAGGATCTAGGATTCTAGGAGGGCTGAGCCCCTAATGGAAGGCAACATGCATGCATTGTCTGCAAAAATGTTTCAAACCCCCCCATTTCACTGGAGAACACTTATAATACAGTAATATTTTCTAAATGATGACTTTATAATTAAGCACAAATTAAACAAGTTCCATTATTCTGTATTAGCCTTGCTTAATTTTTCACCATTGGGTTTACTCTAATGATGACTGGCTGACAATAACAATATGAATAAATGTTGACATTTTAAGAGCCAGAAGTTTTGTAAGGCATAGCGAAGAACATTAATTGTTTTTGTGTTTATTGTGTTGGATATTTCAGTTTGTCCATATATTTACCTTTATCCACATTCTTAAAGTCTCTCGGGCGTGTCTGCAGAATTTCAGCTCATGGGCTACACACAAGTACAGCATGGGACAAACTCCAATGTTACACAATGTTAAATAGAATACATTCATGATAATTGTTCTAATTTTATGTGATACAAAAACACTGCCTGCTCAAAAATCAACAAACTTACTAGTCAAATACATTGCTCTAGTTACATTTTCAAAAGCTTGTCAAAAGTCTCCTCATTTTACATTTGTTAATAAAAGCCTTTTATACATTAAATATTCAATTATGTGACTATAAAGACAGCCATAAAATCATTACTTGGTTTACAAAGCTAATAATAAAAAAAATTTCCTTCGGCTACTCCTGTTAGGGGTCGCCACAGCGTAGACATTTGTGTCCGCATGTCTGATTTGGGTAAAATTTTTACGCCGGATGCCCTTCCTGACACAACCCTCCCATTTATCCGGGCTTGGGACCGGCACTCAGAAATACACTAGACTGTGCACTCCCTTGTGGCTGGGTTGGCTTCCCTGCCTGGGAACTACAGATCCATATCAATTTACATCTGAATATTGGGTTGCTGAGGGCAATGCAGTGAGTCAACTAATTTTGACCTCTCACCTGAACCTAGCTGTTCTCTTTTTAAAAAAATTGTATATCCATTTGGAAGAACAGATATTTCCAATGAATCAAAGTGTGTTTCAAAGCTTTAATTTACTGTCAATAAATGCACTGTCTATATACCGCAAAGCCAACTTTTATGTGTCATGTCTGCACCCTCTGACTCTCCAATAAGCTCCAATTCCCATGAGTACTTGCAACCTGACAACATAACAACATGACAACCCGCCATACTCCCATGCTCTCAGTCTCCGAACTACTAATCAGTCACACCTGCACCCAGTTAGTCACCACATCATAGACTTTTCATGTACTCACTCACCAGGGTTAGGAGGGTTACATTAAAAATGTATTCTAATAGTTAATAATTTCTTGCTAAAAATGTAGTCATTAAGCTGTTCTAATTGCCACAAAATTAATGTAACTGATTACTTTCCGTTACTTTTGGATTATATCAATACCAAATATGAGGATGCTGACATTTTCTCAGCTGGAAGGCAGAACTTTCACTGTTCTATGACTCCCATTTTCTGATTTAAAGACAAAAGAATGATGAAATTTCCACCCAGTGAATGCATTGTTTCACTAGAGGCCTTGATAATGAATTTGTGATTGTAAAACTGGCTGTGGTTTCCCTTGGGGCACAGGTGATTTGAGACTCGTGAAGTGTTGGGTGCACATGTACATGTAGTATCTCGTTCTTAATTATGGCTGCAACTACTGATAACCTTGATTATTTTTTATTGTTTTATTTTTAGAATTTTTAATTTGATTATTTTTAGGGTGTTAATTGAATAATCTTTCCTTGTTACATTTTTAAAAAATATATACAAAGGATATTTATTGAAATTATTTATTTTTTAGCATTTTAATCAGCACTACTACAGAACTTTTAATTAAATAATTAAATAGCAGTTCACTGATTACAGCATTAATTACATCAGATTATCTGTCACAGCATGAGAATATTATCAAGTGCTCATGTTGACCAAATGAATGGTGGTGCTCATTCAGTATAAATATTATATACGAGTGGTACTGAATATATACTCAGACTAACTGATGTGATGTTATGTAGCCTAAATTGTTTACTGTTTGTCACACCCGCACCCACACTCATCCACAACAGTGATACGGACATGGCATCAGACACAGATTCACACTGAGACATTGAAATAGACACTGACATGGACTACACTTCCCAAGACCCACAGCCAACAGACAACACTCCCTGAACTCCTTTTTATAGGAGTTGGCCTTGCGAAACATTAGTTCTGCTCCCTTTGTATACGTCTATTGCCAAGCCGTTATTCTCTGATTGATATCCTGGTTCTGACTGTTTTTCGTATATCTGTTTCACGTGTTTGTTTTGCCCAGTTTACTCTGTACTCGATCGACCCTTGCCCGTTTAACGTGTTTGAATTTGCCTGACGATTCTGTAACTCTGCCAAAAGTGTATTAATAAAGTGTTTTATCTGCGCATGCATCCCGTCTGGCCCGGTTCTCATGACAGAATGCTTCGCCATAACATGGATGCAGCAGATTCGACATTGCTTCGGGACTCCATTTCAGCGCAAGGCTGATTACTAGGGGAACAAGACCGAAAGCTGCAGGAAATAACTGCCCAAGTGCAACAACTAGCAACCAGCATGGCTCAGCTATCCCAGCAGCTCACGGCACCAACAGCTTAGAACGCCACTCACTAAACCTGACAAATTCCATGAAGACCCCACGCAATGTCGAGGATTACTCCTCCAGTGCCAGCTTTATTTTGCCGCCCACAAGAAGGACTTAGTGATCATGACAGGGTTTCTCTTCTCAGTTTCCTCACGGGCAAAGCTTCCACCTGGGCTACTGCTGTTTGGGGGAAAAGGGGGACACTCTGTATCATCTTATGAACAATTAATCAGTTTGTTCAGGCGAATTTTCAACCACGCTCCTGAAAGCAAGGAGGTGGGCGAGAGATTACTCAACCTTTGTCAGGGTCACAGACATGCAGTGGAATATACACTGGATGTCCGCACCCTCACTGCAGAGAGAGGCTGGAATAAACCGGCCTTAAAGGCTGTGTTTTACGGACAAGATCCGTAAGGAGATGGCTTGTAGAGACAATACAGCATCACTAGACTTACTAATTGATCTTGCAATTCGACTAGACAACCTCCTCACTGATTGTCAACCAGCCTGGAAAGCCCACTACGAGGAGTAGGCGGAAGAACCCATGCAAATGGGTAATACTCGCTTAACATCCGCTGAATGCTCCCGGTGCAAGAGAGAGAGAGGCTCTGTCTATATTGTGCTGCACTTGACCATGACCTCGCTAAGTGCCCCAATCGCACCTCTCCCCATGACAGGTGTAACTTCAAAGGGGTTTCACTACCAACTAAAGACTCCAACGTGAGTACAACTTCCTATGTCGCCTTACCTCCATTCATCATGACATCCAAATTACACATAACGACGAGGTCTTTTCTCTTACAGCCATGATCAACTTGGGCTCTTCAGGAAATTTCATGAACCACACCACAGCCATCAAACTCTGTATTCTTCTCCTCAAACTCCACAATCCACCATGTATTCACACCATTGATGGAAGTCTCATAGGGGAGGGCACCATTCACCTCTGCACCGTACCCATCTCGATGCAGATCAGTTGTCAACACAAGGAGGACATCTCTTTCCTCATCACCAAAACACAGAGGAACCCAATCATTCTTGGAATACCCTGGCTACATCTTCACAATCCACAAATCTCCTGGTCACAGCGAGAGGTACTGAAGTGGTCCGATTACTGTACTAACAACAGTCTACAATCCCCCCCTCATGCCGCTATCCTCCACATCCACTGAAAGTCCAGAAACACAAAACTACTGCTACCAGGCACCACACCTCCATGCAGTCGCATCTATCCACTCTCCTTTAAAGAACAAAAAGCCATGGAGTATGTACAGGCTGTCCAACAAAAATACATAGTTCTTTCCACCTCCCCAGCATCCGCAGGATTCTTCTTCTTGGAGAAGAAAGAAGGGGGACTGAGGCCCTGCATTGACTATCGTGGCCTAAACAACATCACTATCAAGTACCCATATCCACTTCCACTAATACCTGCTGCGCTAGAACAGCTAAGGTCTGCACATATCTTCACAAAACTTGATCTGCGCAGTGCCTACAATTTAATAAGTATACGTGCTGGGGACGAATGGAAGACTGCTTTTAGCACCACCTCAGGCCATTACTAGTATCAAGAAATGCTGTATGGACTATCTTGTGTTCCTTCAGTGCTTCAATGCCTGATCAATGATGTATTACGGGAGATGCTGGTAAAGTTTATGATCACATAGATAGACGACATCCTAATCTAATCACTATCCTCAGAGGAACACATTCAGCATGTGAAAAAGGTTTTAACTAAGCTCCGTGAAAACCAACTATATGTTTAAGGCAGAAAAATGCGGATTCCATGTCCCCACCATATCCTTTCTGGGGTATATAATCAGCGAAGAGGAAGTTTTAATGGACATGAATAAGGTAACGGCTGTTAAGAACTGGCCTATCTCAAGTACTGTAAAGGAACTGAAGAGATTCATCAGCTTTGCCAATTTTTATCGCCGTTTCATGTGGAATTTCAGCTTCATCGCAGCTCATGAATTGAGCATCACAACACTGCTCATGAAAGGAGCAAAGAAAATTCACTGGAATCCAGTGGCAGAAGAGGCATTTTCCAAGCTCAAAGAGGCCTTTACATCAGCACCCATACTAAAACACCCAGACCTTGAGAAACCATTCACAGTAGAAGTGGACACTTCTGAAATGGGAGGAAGAGCCATCCTTTCTCAGTGGTTAAAAAAAACCCTGAAACTTCACCCAATAGCATTCTTGTCCCAAAAAGTAACAACAAATTCAAAATAAAGATAAATTTAAATATCTGCTGCCTGTGTTGCTCACTGAAACTCTCCGATGCTAAGTTTATTTTGCTTGTTGTATGCATGTTCCTGAGATGAATCATTCTCCGTGTGTGGAATGGACTCCAAAGATTTGCATTTGAGTCTTAGTTTTCAATGCCCGAGATTATTGAATCGACTATTTTTGGGATCGACTTGTGAACTGAAAGCAAGGTCAGAAAAATAGGATGGTTTAACTAGAAACATCATGATTCTCCTCACATTTCAACTAATGAATGATAATATTACTCATATTAAAACACAAGTTATGTCATGAGGCAAGCAGGGTAGTGTTCTGTAGTTTCATACCATGTCCGACTGATGTTTCTGCTCCACCATTTCACTGAAATGTTTTTAATGAAGTGATGTAGCGTGTGCAGTGTGTTTCATAATGCAGTTCAACTAAAAGAAATTATTGGCAATTATTTTTATTGAATTTGTTGATTCATTCGACCCTCATGTATTTAAAAATTGTAATTCTGTAAATTATCCCTGTTATTACCAAAAGTATCAGTAATCGGATCTTTTTCTGATTTTCTGAGTTTTCAGATCTTTTTCAGATCTCTATAACTATAACAGGATACAGTTACCTTTTTTGTATCCTAAATACGCATATCCATTTATTCTGTTACTCCCCAAGTCTGTCACTCACATGCACTTACTCTTTGCAAAACAATAGCTTCAGTCCTTGTGTCTGTTATTGCCAAGACGTAGATTTACATGTTTGCTATTCTGGTTATTGATACTTTTCTGTTCTCTGGTTTTTGCTACTTTCAGTTTTTGCTCTGAAAGAGTTGTTTGCTGCTCTGTTGATCCTTTGCCTATATTTGACCTTGTTCTTGGATTACTAATTTGGATTTGTCTACCTGTGCATTTTATATTAAAGTACTGATCTACAACTGCATTCTCCCTGTTGGTACCTGCACATGACAATCAGAATAAGAAACATGGTGAGTAACTAAATTAATAAAGTGCATGCTAGCTAGATGTCAACTGTGCAAGCAAGCAAGCAAACTAACGTGATAGCTTAGAAAGCTTTACATTAGCCGATAAATTCTAGTGAATGTCAGCTAACATTCTGTGACACTATTCATACCTTTCATTTCACACTGAACTATAACCAGTCACAGTAATCATCATAAACAATTTGACGTAGCATTCTCACAACTTTCCGCTATTTTATTTGCGGCTGACTTACTGTATATTGTCAATCTGAACCACCAATGTTACATACAGCATGTTGCCACCCAACAAACAAGCTTGTGCAGGCCCACTGTAGGTAAGTTTAAGTTTACTGTTGGCCAGTGTGGGCAGGGCAAACCCACAGTAATCCTATGTGGGCCACATGTAGGCTGACCCACATGGGCCCTACAGGGATTTTCTGTGTGCTAACCCTGGGGGCTAACAAAGCTGTTGCTCATAGATGATCATATCTTAGATCATATGATTAGATCCATGCAGAGCTGAGACTGAGAAATTCTGGAAGGACTTACAAGAGAAAGAGGCAACACATAACACCAATGTAAAGTGGCTGTCAAGTGATCAACTAAGAGCAGATCAAATGCCAGTCACCATCTCCAGCAACGAATCTCGGGCATGAAGAACTGGACAGCACCGGGACCTGACATGATATACACCTACTGGTCGAAGAAGCTAACAGCACTCCATGACTGCCTGGCAGCTCAAATGAGTGAGCTGCTAACAACAGGCACTCATCCAGACCATGTAACAGTGGGTAGGACAATCCTAATCATGAAAGATCCCCAAAAGGGCACACTAATATCCAACTACAGGCCAATAACCTGCCTCTCCACAACTTGAAAGCTCCTCTCAAGCATCATAGCATATAAGCTGGGCAGACACATGAATCAATACATGAGCAAAGCCCAGAAAGGAATTGGAACCAACACCAGAGGGTCAATGCCCCAGCTACTGGTCGATAGAGCAATCAGTCAAGACTCTATGCCTAGGCAGACTAACCTGAGCCCAGCCTGGACTGACAACAAGAAGGTCTATGATTCGATGGCCTACAAGTGGATACTGGAATGCTTAGCACTATACGAGACTAATAAGGCACTGATAAAGAATCAAGATTTCAATTGGGCTATGGAAGACAACACTAGAAGAAAATTCCAAGGCCATCTCACAAGTCACCATAAAGTGCGGTATATACCTAGGTGATGCACTGTTGCTGCTGCTGTTTGGCATAGGCCTGAACCCCCTCAGCCACATTATAACAAAGAGTGGCTATGGATACAGATTCAGAAGTGTAGTAACCATCAGCCACCTCCTTGTACATGGATGACATAAAGCTGTATGCCAAGAGTGAGTGAGACATCGATTCACAGATCCACCACACCAGAATCTACAGGGAGGACATCAGGATGTCATTTAGACTGGATAAATGCAGATGCATGGTGGCCAAAAGGGGAAAGATTATCAGGACTGAGGGAGTGGAGTTACCAGAGGTCAAAATAGCAGATATACAGACAGCTACAAGTACCTTGGTATCCTACAGGCCAGTAGGAATCATGATGAGGTGAGTGTCAGAGCCACTATCCAGAACGAAACAAGGAACATTTGTAAGATGCAAGCTGAGACACCATACACTAAAAGGCATAAACAAGTGGCAGAGATAGTGTACAGAAATATCTGTGCCAAGTATGGGCTAGATGTTCCCAAGTCCCAATGGGAGACACCACAGAGGTAAAATCTGTGAATTCAGGTTCCAAAAAGATTGCAGTTGCTGGCTCACCAACCAGACATAGTTGTGGTTGATAAGGAGCAGAAAACAGCAGTAGTGATAGATGTGGTAATCCCAGTTGGCAGTAACATCAGGAAAAAGAGCATGAGAAATTTAGGAAGTACCAAGGCCTGCAGGAAAGTGGTCCCAATGGCAATGGCCAACAGGAGCATTAGGGTTTGTGACTCCAAACCTTGGAGAGTGGCTCCAACACATTCCAGGTACAACAACTGAGGTCTCTGTCCAGAAATGTGTAGTTCTATGAACAGCACTGTGCAGAACCCTCAAACTTCTACGGCCTCTACGGCCAGACATGAGGTTGAGGAACACACACACACATACCACACCCCAAGTAGGGGAGGCGAGAGGAGGATTATCATTATATAATGTGTGAATGGAAATAAATACATCAAATTAAGATATTATACATTTACTTTACTTATACAAGCCTTTACCATGTGTAAGAAATCCATCAATACTTGCTTTTATTTATTTATTTCTCATTGATTGATTTCTGCTGTTCTCCATTTTAGAAAGTTATTTATTAATAAAATTATATATTATGTCAGAATTGGGCCTCCATAAATATACCGTTATGAATGGGGAGCTGAGGAACTGAGTGAGAGATTCTCTTCCCACACCTGGAAAATCTTTCCCCTGGCAGCACTACCTTTTTCCTTTTGCAGCTCTCTTTGAGTTAGAGGAGTAGCAGCAGTTTACAGCAATACAGCATTTCTTTCATTAATCAGGTAAGTAATGTTTGTATCTTTACATATGCCTGTTGTAGTTCAAAATTTTTAAAAAGACATGCAGTTAAGTCATACAGTTTAAGGGTTATACAGCAGGCTAGTAGCTAACTAGCCATTAGAATTAAGAATAAATTGAACAATAATGAATTAGGTTGAATTGTAGAGAATAGCAACCCCTTTTAAGTAAAATGTAGCATTTTACATTTGACATACAGCTCAAGGTGTATGACTTCCTGTGGGCTTTTTTTAACACCAATTTCCTGCTAAAATATGTTAGCTGTGCAGCTAAAATGCTACTGAACAGATTATCTCTGTTTAGCATGGGACAAAGTTTAGCTAGAATGAGCTATAAATGTACACTTAATCTATTTAGTGGAGTTTCTTGTGAAAATATAACTTATTTGAAGTTATAAAAAGCTTTAATTAACTTCTTTTTTTTGTATGTTCTCTGGGTAATTTCTCAGTGACCATATTAATAATGGCTTGCTAGTAGCTCATTTGGCTAGATGCACAAAATGATGGCTAGTTAAACAAAATGGCCACAAGATGCTGAAAAAAGATGAATGAATATAAGTAAAGCACGTAGAGAGCAGAGAGTGTAACTGCTGAATGAGGACAATAAATTAAATATTCTTGTTGTTTTGTTTTTTTCCTGAGTAAAAAAGCATGTTATATCTTTTCTATTACAGTGAAAATGAGGATGAGGCAATCTCCTCCCCTCCAGCAGCTGCAAGAGGTACAAACAGGGATGCAAGCTTGTCGTCATTCAATCAAAATCGTGGTTATGAATCCTAAATAGGTAAGTTTTTGAACTGATGTAGGGCTGATGAGTTTTGGATTGGGAGGATGTCAGGGTCTGCAAGGACAGAGTCACAGAGAATTAAATGAGAAAAAAAATCATTTAGCGCGGAAAAGGAGCGACTAACTAGTACCTCTAGCTGTTAAATAAATGTAGTGGTTGAGTAAAAAGTACAACTTTTCTCTCTGAAATGTAGTGAAGAAGAGGTAGCATTAAATGTAAATAGTAACTAGTGTATAGCTTTGCACTTGGACCATTTTTTATTTACTTTTCACTGTACATTTTCATTTCAATTCTTGTTTTTTTTTTTCTTAGATGCTGTGACAAAAAGCAGCCGCATCACGTCATCCAAAGTGCCACAGCATCAAACTAAGTTTATTTGTTGAGCACCCACAGAGCACACCCATGGGTACACTGGAACAATGTGCCATCACAGGTTTCCCTCAGTATGCCCAGAGTGCCACACATAGTATGCCCAATATGCCCAAAGTGTCCCCAGAGTATCCCCAATATGTGTATTGTTCCTAATATGCCCACACTATGCCCAGTATGCCCACAGTGTGCTTATTGTTCCCACAGTGTCCCCAGAGTATACCCAATATGCCCACAGTATCCCACTGAATGCCCAACATACCCAGTGTCCCCACGGTATGCCCAGTGTGCCCATGGTATGCCCAAAATGCCCACAGTGTGTCCAAGATTCCTAGTGTCCCCACAGTGTGCCCCAAAGTGTCCCTACAGTATGCCCAATATGCCCACAGTATTCACCAGTATGCCTAAAAGTGTGGGCATAATGTGGGCATGCTGCAGGCCCACAACAGGCCCCACTAGGGCCTCACTCTGCTTACTATGGGGCCCACAGATTTTCACAGAGTGGCCTCAGATTTTCTGCCCACATAGGCTAACCAAAAACATAGGCTACCGAAATGTGCAACTGCAACATCATGACTACAAACTACCTTATTAAACCTAAATAAATTAATTTGAACCAGTACATTTTTTTGTCTTATTGGTTCACAAAATCTAACCTTAGAGAGCTTAAAATGATTCCAGGAAATACTGTTTAATTTTTTTTAGGGCTACTGAAATAAATTTTAGGGATCCTTTAGCACCATTATTAAGTGACAAATGAATTCTGAATTATACCAGTGAAATCTAAAGAAAAATGTCAGGAAATGTCTCTATTATCAGAATCTCAAGAAAAAGTGGGTCATGTAGCAAGATCGCATAGCATTTAAGTAGTGTTGTAGAAACTCTTAAATAAACAGCTTACGTACCCAAGGAGTGCAGAAGAATTAGGCTTTTATTAACACAATAAAAGCCGAG
>JAQQZX010038639.1:0-14074 GCA_030068355.1 Notoglanidium maculatum | reverse complement strand
AAAGGCACCCTGGGTGACCCGGGGATCGAACCCAGGACCTTCTTGCTGTGAGGCGACAGTGCTAATCACCACACCACAGATTTACTAAGAAGGGCAAATTAGCATGAGGCCACAACCACAAAAAGCGCCGTTGGGAATTACCAGTTCTGTGGCCAATCTAACAATTCGCATATTTATGAACACAGACGCACCTCCAGCTACCGGCAACTACTGCAGCCATGTCAAGGGCAAAATGGGTAACTTTTTTCTGCATTAAATAATGGCACAATTAGCAGTAAACTGAGTACCCCAAATCTTAATATATCACATTCCATAATTAAGTTAAATACCCTCCTACCACACATTTTGTGGTTTGTAACTCTTCCTTTTACAGTCCCCTAACTACTATGTGTTTACCTGGTAAATATATGGTACATTGTAGTATATTATTGGGTAACTACCACAAGTAATAATACAGAGAAACTACAGCTGATATAAAAATCTCTATTATTACCCAAACTCTAACCCTAACCCATTAGGGAACTGTAAAACAAAAGGGTTACCCTTATTTACCAGGTAAATATATGGTAAATTATAGCATATTAATGGTTAATTACCACAGGTAATAAGTAGGTGAGTACAGCTGAAATCCTAGTGGAGATTTTTCTTAGTATTTACGCTGCAGTTTCTCTGTTTCTACCTACTCAGTAATTAGGGGACTGTAAAAAGAAGCTGTACTAACATTTTTTGGTTGCATAAGCATTCAGTAAGTAACTACAAAATGTGGAAAAGTTCAAAGGGCTAAATAATGTAAAGCATCAGCCAAAGAAACAGACTGCAGAGTCCAAAAAATGATGCAAAACTTTTGCTGTGGAAATGCAAAGCTACTTATCTGTTTATCGACAATATCTACATAAAACAAGCTTGTTCTTCATAGGTATGAAAAACACCTTTTAACCAGGAAACAAATCTCACACACACACACGCACACACACACACGCACACGCTATACAAATGACTTTGGTTTAAGCTGATGAAGTAAAGGGCAGTGTCTGTTTTTTAGAAGAAAGAGGCATGGTACACATATAAAGGCTTTAAAGTGCCCTGTTCAGCATGAATGGTAAAGGTCATCAATTCAGTTTAAAGGCTGAAATGTCTTCTTGAGTACAAAGTGGCTGAACAAGAAGGGGAAAATGAGATTTTAGATACAGTCGTGTATCAGACATATCCACAGGGTATATTGGCAATCTGTATACTTTGCTAAAACATTTACAATAGCTTCGGTGACTCATCCTTCCTGACTAAGCAGTGTACATGGGAGCGAGAAGCCAATAATAATAATTTAAAAAAAAGGTAATCCATGCTTGTTCAGATTTTTTACTACTGAAAGTCAGACTCTTTAAGACTCGTGTGATTCAGAGAACACACTGGTTGAATTGAATTAATTTGTCCAGTGTATTTTGAGTATTATGAAATCAGGACCGAAGGAAAGGAAGCAGTGAAATGAGACATCCTCGTGGAGTGTGTGACTCAGCAAGACCGAGCCATCGAGCCCTGAAGCACCCCAGCTGAGCACCATTGCTCATTGGGCACCATTGACAAGCCTTCCTGGGAACTTTTGTACATAAATTTCCATATTCATGTGACCTGGACACCCTTTTTTCCCTCTTCTACTGTTATCTGAATATCTATTCCATCTCCCAGTTGGCTCACTAACAGAGCTACATGGTGAATCATTTAAAAAGCCAAGCAAAAGGTAATTTAACACTATACACTCATAGAATGGAGATATTTGATATTTGATATTTGTCATCTATTGCATGTGCAAAAACTGTAAAATAGGACATATATTTGAAGCTAACATGATGTTTGTTTAACCATTTTAAAGGACTATTATTTATTAATTGAGGGCTGATAAATATTATTAGATTTGCAGATTAGACATGTAAGTAATTGGAAGTAAATTAATCAGACATTCAAGGAGATAAGTAGAAGAAATACAAGTCTGATCACTAAAAATGTATTTAAACAGTCTAATGTAATATTTGCAGCTAAACATTTCTCCTCTGCATCTTTATTCTAAAAATAAAGGTGCCAAAGAAGTTTGTTAATATGGAAAAAAAACTTTTTGTTCCATAAAGAACCTTTTAAATCATTTTTTGTTTGTGTTCCCAGAATGTATAAGGATGTTTTATGGTGAAATGTATTATTCCATTTTTTTTGGCAACAAGAAAACTTTCTTTAAGGAATCATAAATGGTCCTATAGGGAACCAAAAGTGTTTTTTCTATGCCGATTCTTTAAATAACTTTTTATGACACCTTTATTTGTAATAGTGTAATGTGAAATATACTAAAGGAAGCATATGTCATAATAGTCACATCAATTTCAAAATGAGATATTTAAGTAAATATGTGGAAAAAAGTCCACATTTGATTAACAGAGCATGCATCAATGATGCCCAAGATGATTAGCAAAGCATTCCAGCTGTCACGTCACCTCTGCCACCTGTCTCCGTGTCACAGCACTCCACTTGGCGGTCTCCAAACATGGGAGGACTGCGTCTCCCGGCGTTCCTCTACTCTTCCCCATTCACAGTCCCTTGATTATTGATTGTTTGCACCTGTTTTGAGTTTAGTTTGTATTCACAGCCACATAATTTAGCTCTTTAGATGTTTGTGAATGTTGCGAAGTGTTAACCTGTTTTCACAATTTACGCCAAGCCTTTTGGTCATGCTTTTGTTTGCCTGATTTTTGGATTACTGTTTTTTCAGACTTTGACCTTGCCATAGCGTTGCCTTGGATATACCTGTTTGCCTCTTGCCTCATGTTTTGGACTTTGTTTGCCTGCTTTAATAAAACTTCTCCGCTTTTACATCAAAAGAAAAACAGAGAAACAAGCAACCTGCTAAACAAGCAACTCCCACATCATTAAGACTTCTGAAGACTGTTTACATTCCAGTTATTGACCAAAATGCCAGCATGCTTGTTAAGCCAGGAAGGTATGTTGGAGATCTGTAAATAATAAACCGTACATGACACCTGCTGCGGACAATACTTCACGACTGTTAGTGTTTCGACCAGAAATGAAGACATGAAGCAAATATTGTTATTGGATTGCAATTGGTTATTGATGGCTCTACCTGTTCATCAGCCAATCCACTTCATGTGAAAGAAAATGGATTTCAATGACGCTCACATTTTGGCATAGTTTGAACTGAGTCATTCTTCGGATAACTGACCAGAATAGCCGAAAGCAATGCTTAGGAACTATTTATTAGGGAATCGTGGGAAAAAATAAACTTCCAAAGCAAATGGGATAGGGTCATACATTCTACTTGACGTTTCTCAGTGGAAGGACAATTTCTGGTATGCTGTCTCCTCTAATATCTAAGCTCTATGAATCCAAACTATGTACGACCGTTAAATCTTGCTATTGAAAGCCCAAACATCCATACAGACTAAAATGTTCAATTTGCCTCTCAGACAGGGCTTAAGCTTCAATCAACATTGTACAAATAAAGAAATAAAGACTTTGAATTTCACAGAGAAATCTCCCTAGCTGGAACATCACTGCATCTTGTTGCACTTTGAATAATCTATTTGATTTACCAGCTTAGCCCTGGTGCAAACATTTAAAAAATCTTAAAAGGCTTAGATGAAAAATTACAGTGCATAGCTCAGAAACTATCTACATAAAAGCAATAAGAGAAGTGATGTGTGTGCACAAATATTAATAGCAGTATAAAATACTAATCTGCAATAAAAGACTTGCCTATGGCTCATACAGAAATCGAACTGCAGGTTTAATTGAACACCATCATGCTTTATAAGCCCCGTTTCATCTTTTTTTAATCTCTTTCGTGATGTTTACAGCCACACCTAAACAGCAGATAAATCAATAGAGCAATAAACCAATCATTAGATGCCATTAACATAGTGTTTGGTCTTAAAGGCCTTTTTGCGTGCAGGCTGTGATTTCCAGACAAGCCACGGCAGCTGGCACAAGGATTAATAGTTTCTCTATTAGCTTCACTAGATTCACCAAACAGATCTGAGATGAAAATGCGAAAGTTAACTCTTGTCAAGGAGAACAAAATATTAGTAATGATATAGTATCATTGCACGGTGGTGCAGTGGTTAGCACTGTCACTCTAAATTGCCCATAGGTGTGAATGCGAGCGTGTGTGGCTGTTTGTCTGTGTTGGCCCTGTGGTGGACTGGCGACCAGCCCAGGGTGTACCCCGCCTCTCGCCCGAAGATGCTGGGATTGGCTCCAGCTTCCGAGCGACCCAGACGGATAAAGCGGTATAGATAATGGATGGATGGATATAGTATCATTAACATTCTGACTATGGGAAGAAGTATAGCATACTTCTGTTATAACAAACACTATATAAATCATTTTTTTAAGGATTGTGGTTAAAGAGACAGGATATACTGGTCTAATTTATTATACAGTCTAATATAATAAATATATTTGCTGTTACTACAACATTACCGTCTTGACTATGGCATAAGCCTTGGGTTGTAACATTGGCATCTGAATAATTGCCCTATGGTTCTTCTCTCAAGTAAGTGAAGACAAATCAGGACATAAGTCCAGCACTTCAGTTAAAGACACTTTGGTTTTCAGCAACCACACGGGAGCAAGTCAGAATCTAACTCTAATATAAGCTAAGGTTATAATCATAAAACATGGTTGATTATGTGTTAATTATGATCAGTTCAGTGTCCAGAAAGCTAATTTCTTAATACTCTTTAGCAGAATCAATATTTAAATGATTTCACCCACCTGTACAACTCCCATAAGATGTCATCTGATGCCAACTGCATGAAAGGGGTTTTATTATATTATATGTAGTATTGCATAGTAGAGTATAGTTATTACACTATAGTACACTATACTGTACTGTACTATACTATACTATACTATAATATATACTATTCTTCCAGAATATAATATAATAAATGAATGGAAATACCAACAAGTACAATAAAAGGCCACCATGAGACACCAAAACAGCTATAATGTGCCTTGGCATAGATTCTACAACTCTTTGGAAATGTACTGGAGGATTTAATAACATTCTTCCAAAATATATTCTTTCGAGTGGTGTGTTGATGATGCTGGTGTAGAGCGCTGCCTAACACATTGGTCGAAAATCTACTATAAGTGTTTGATTGTGTTGAGATCTAATGATTATGAAGGCCATAGAATCATCAAACCATTCAGTGGTCCCTCGTGTCCTGTGTGTAGGGGCAGGGTCATCCTGGAAGAGACCACTCGCATCAGGATGGAAATGTTTCAGCATAGGCGAAAGATCAGAAGAACTCTATTGTTTTGCAGTGACCCTTCCCTTTAAGGGGTTAAGTGAACCCAAACCATGCCAAGAAAATGCCTCCACAGCCTAACAAAGACATGTCTGTTTTCCTCTCATCTGTCCCTGGCCTGTAGGTACGGGGTCACATAATCCATGACTATATAGTAAATTTCAGAAAGTAACATTTTACCAAACTAGATGTAAATCAGAGTATCTGGAAACGATGTCATTCTCCGAAGAGTTGTCTTTTTTCTGTCAGCCAGTGTTTAGGTTTTTGACAGGAGATGTCTAAGCTGCCAAGCCCATTGCCTAAGGAGGCAGTGCATGATCAATCCAATTCACAAATATTTGCCCTGTTGGCACGGGATTGTGTTGACAAATGATGACGAGTTATTAGATGTAGGCTATATAGAGTGGTTTTTTATGGAGATCTGTACAGTATACTTTCTAGACTAGTCATTTCTTTAATATATTCTGAGAGCGAGAGAAAATGTAACGTCCCAGCTAGCCATTCTTGGTTCCCAGAACGTTCCGGAAACGTTATTTTTTGGTTACAGAAAATGTTTGTTTGGTTGTTCTATGGTTTGCCAGGAAAGTTTTTTCAAAGTAAATCTAACGTTAGCTTAGATGTAAATAATGATCTAGATGTAGTTAACTTAGATGGGAGTTGCTTTACTCGTGTGAAAGAATTTGCAATATCAAATTTGGAACTTATGGAAGCTGAGAAACAGATTTGAATACTTCAAACCGAGATTAGACACAACCCTAGAAAATATATTGTCCTTCATTGGCTGGGGCAGAATTTTATCATCCTTGGTTTCAGTCAGCATAACTCTTAACCACTCAAATAACACATAGATTTATATTCACATTTTATATTTAGATTTTTTTATGTTATAGATGTAGTACTCAATATATACACTGCCATCAGTTTGTGTACACCTACCTGATTGTTACACTTACTGGCCATTTTTATCAGGTGCAGTCATCAGTGAAAATGCACCACTGCTGGCCACACAGTATTTGGGTGGTGGATAATTCTCAGGATAGCAATGATACTGCATACTGGTGTGTGGTGCTGGTGTACATGTATCCTGCACAGAACAAGAGTGAAACAAATATGGGAAACATAGACCTTTTAAGCATGTAATAAATGAGCAAAAATACACAATAAATAAAGCAACATTCCACAAGTGTACATAATAATTTATTTATTAAAAAAAAAAAGAGAAGGGAAGTCAGTTTGTTATTGCTATCCATAATCCTCTTCCAGTAGCTGGCTGTCACATTATGAAATGTTTTGGCCAAATGTGCCCTGGAGGAATTTTGTGATTCCTCTTGGGGACACTTGGCTACATTAGGGCTGGTTGTCAACGGGAGTGTTTGTAAGAAGTCCCCTACAGAGGCTAAATTACACCAATAGCCAACATTAACAGAACAACCAAACAAGCAACATGTTATTTTAGTAGCAGGAATGAGATGTAACAATAGGCTTGTTTCACAGGAAAACAGTGATGCTTTTGTAATGACATACAATTTCACTTTTCACTTTACAGATTTCATATTGATTTTTAGTGGTAGAAATAACCAGGTGGTGGACAGAATTTAGAGCAAATATATTTCTCTGCCAATATTTCAGTGGTAGTACGAAGAAAAAAAACGGACACTTGGAAACAAACAGCATGAGCAAATTGCACTCCTTCCAGGCTGCATGCAAAAGCTACTGGAAGGCCTAACTAATGCATTTCTTCTACTCAAGTGAGGACTGAGCAAAGCAACACTGAAATAAGCTTGATTTCAATAAACAAGGATTTAACAGCTTAATAATGCTGCCTTTACAAATAATACTCATCTCATGTCCAGCATCATCCAATGCCGTAGTTCTTTTTAAACAGGCGTCGCATAGCAGCGTTCACATTCCAGGAATCATAACTTTGTTGTGGATTAGGCTGGTTACTGGGACAGAAAGCGCTGAACTATTCTTGGTGTCCGTAATTATTCACAACGAGTGTTTTAAGCCCACCATTGCAGCTCAGAACAAACATATGTCTGATTTCTGTTTTTTGACCCAACAGAATTATCCTGGCAAAACTGAAGTGTAAATATGCATAAAAAGCATATTTGAATAGGCTTAACAAATGTGGGTTCTTTTGTAAAAAAACAGCCTTTTGCTTGGAAGAAAGGGCAGTTACAAAATGTGTTTATTAGCCTACTAACAAGAGGCATGGACATCGAGTCTGGGAGCTGACACTGTCATGTCAATCATCATTTTCCTGAACTGAGACTTCAGCGTGCAGTTGTGATTTGTGATTTTGAACGATGAACTGTGCCACCTAGAGGATAGTGTAATGCTTCAGAAGGCTTCATAAAAGGGCTGAAAACATTTCTCAGGACACATCAGCACTGCTCTGTTTATTATTTAAAGCAATATAAAATATGGCATAATGTACAACAACAGATCCAATAATAAAGACATAAATAAAAGAACAGGAATCTGGTGCTCTAGTAATAAAACTCAAAATGATTTTAAGCCATTTGTTATTAAACATTTTTGATAATACGTACAGCTGGAGCAAATAGTTTACTAGTTCAAATATGGTGCACAAACAGGCATACATTAATGAGTGAACTAATGCTTACATGGTGATTAATGAATGCAGGAGCTAATACTTAATGCAACATGAAAAAATATAGGTGCATTCCTTAACAAACAACAGAGTCATGTGTACACAGCCATTACTAAATGTAAGTGTTAAGGTTAATAAACCTATTACTTGTTCTGTTAATTAATGTCATTAATTGCAGTATTAATTATAATTACAACCATTTGCACTACGTATGTATGTTAGCCCAGTTACAATTCATACACAGCTTTCCAGCTTTTCCATTTATTCTCACATGTAAATTTAGAAAAGCACTTTAGTTATTTGGGCAATCAAAGGTGAGATCATTTATTATCAAATAAATATCAAATTATCAAAATGTAATGATAAATGTGTTACGCACAGCATAATTAAAAAGCAAGGGCTTATGTGTAATTATATACATTAATAGATGCATAATCACAGCACTGTGAAGACCTAGGTCAGTAAATGTCAGTCAATCATATCATTACTCAATCAGGATGCAATGTGTCAACCTCCGTTCAGGATCAGTGCAAAACACAGAATACCAAATTGAGCAGAAACACTGAATTACAATATGCCAGGAGTGAGTAGAGGTATGAACTTTAGAGCTGAACAAAATCTAAATGAAGCATCAGAAAGACAGATCTGCTCTACTGACACACAGTAGCGGGAGCAAAAACGCTGAAACCCCAGATATAAAAATATGCCAAATCAACATTCCATGCGGAATCTTATAAATTGGTGCAAATTGCAAACAGATTTTCATTGTATCAACATTTCTTTCTGTACTATACTTCATATAAACTGCTTTCCATCGATAACAGCAGCAGTGAACGAGCGAACATCCTTTTATGTGAACAACAGAGCTCGTGAAAGCTGACCTCGTGTCTCTTGTCACTGCACCTCTCAAGGATTTTAGTTTAATAGAAAGGATTAGAAAAGCTCCACCTGCTCTAATTCCACTCTATCTACACAAACACAAGGAAGGACAGAATGTGTGTGGACTCAGCAGAGTAAATATGAAAAATGCGCCGTGGTACAGCTTTTAAGAGTAATGGCACTCCTGGAGCCGGCTTGGTACTGAGCAATAAAAACCGAAATGCTAAGGGATGTGCAATACCTTTGTATAGATGAGTCTGCACTGATGCAGGAGAAGGCTCGTATTTAAATTATGATGATCTCTTTTGAAATTATGGAAATATTGCAGTGATAATAATCCTTATTGTCAGCTGTCAATCACAGCAGGTTGACTTCATTAGCATGCCAATTCCTTTGCTGTGTTGCAGAGAGTGACAGTGACACAGTAGCAGCATGGATGGCATAAATCTCATTTATTATTGAATTCCTGAGAAATATTTCAGATGTCTTTGGTTGAGGAAAATGAATTAGTAATGCGAAGTCAACGACTTTTCCAGTGGAGCATTAGTGTTATATATGCATGTCAATCACAGGACAAAAACCAGCTAAGTGCTTTCCTATCCAATTTAATCTGAAGGTTTCAACAGGCGCTGTGATGTAGTATCAGTAGTAGAAAAACTAAAATGAATATTAATGGTTAGGGGAACATTCTGTAATTTATTGAAAGTTTATTACAGCAAGTGGGCAAAGTTCATACCTCTACTCACTCCTGGCATATTGTAATTCAGTGTTTCTGCTCAATTTGGTATTCTGTGTTTTGCACTGATCCTGAACGGAGGTTGACACATTGCATCCTGATTGAGTAATGATATGATTGACTGACATTTACTGACCTAGGTCTTCACAGTGCTGTGATTATGCATCTATTAATGTATATAATTACACATAAGCCCTTGCTTTTTAATTATGCTGTGTGTAACAAATTTATCATTACATTTACAGTAGAAAAACTAAAATGAATATTAATGGTTAGGGGAACATTCCCCTAATTAATTTATTGAAAATTTATTACAGCAAGTGGGCAATTGTGCTTCTTTTTCCCTGCTAGAAAAATACATCCTGGTTGCTGGCTTAGTGGAATATCAAGCAGGAAGTAAAATTGGTCATGCATTTACTATACATTTACAAAATTTACAGTATTTACGGTTTGATCTGAGCTTTAAATTCACCACAGACTTCAGTCATTTCAATGCGGCCCTCTGCCTCTGATGCAAACGCAAACACTAATCAAATTTAATACAGGTTTCAATATCGCAGATTTAATTATCAAAACAATTCATCTTTAACTTGACCATTCCATCTCCTTAGGTGATTCCTGGTATATTGGTACTCACACACATTCATCATCAATCTTATCAGTCGACATCACTGCCCAGACCCTCCTTTAAAAAATTCTCACTAGTCACTACATGGCGTATGTTTTTACTACACAAACATAAAAATTTGCTGTTTCAAGTTTCGAGATTTAAAAGACGCAGTCCCATTTTCACTTTCTTTAATTTATCAATAGAAAACATTTATTACTATAAGTAACATAAGGAATATGACATGACATGCTGTCACAGCAGGATGGTATGATGTGGCCTGGCACGACCATGAAGGCGATCGTCGTCCAATAACAGTCCATCCCAAAGCGTTTGATTCTATTTATTACCACAAC
This sequence comes from Notoglanidium maculatum, assembly GCA_030068355.1. Taxonomy (NCBI): domain Eukaryota; kingdom Metazoa; phylum Chordata; class Actinopteri; order Siluriformes; family Auchenoglanididae; genus Notoglanidium; species Notoglanidium maculatum. The sequence goes on along the minus strand of JAQQZX010038639.1, from coordinate 3,567 downwards.
AATTTGTATTGTTAAATTCCAAAAAAGTTGGGACGCTGTCTAAAACGTACTTTAAAACAGAATGCAATGATTTGCGAATCCTTTTTTATCTATATTCAATTAAATATATGCCTTATATCCGTGCCTCCCTGCATACATATGACGTATGACCTGTGTGAACAACTTGAAGTTTATATCAAGGAAGGAAGGGACAGAATTTCACTTTCAAACCAGTTCGTGTCCTCAGTTCCCAAACGCTTTCTGAGTGTTGTTAAAAGGAAAGGTAAAGGTAAGGTAACACAGCAGTAAACACGCCCCTGTCCCAACTTTTTTGCAATGTGTTACAGATATCATTAAATATCTTGTCTTTGCATTGTATTTAACTGAATATAGGTCGAGAACGACATGCAAATCATTGCATTCTGTTTCTAATTTAAGTTTTCCACAGCATTTCAACTTTTTTGGAACTGGGATTGTGTTTATTAAAAAGTGCCACAGTGTGCATTTTATTTGGAAGTTCTGGCGACACGGTCGATATCATCGGCATGTCACAGATCCAGGGATCCTGCATGGTTTCTCCATGCTCGTCTGCTTTACCTCCAGGTTCTCTGGTTTCCTCCCAATGTCCAAAAACATGCTAATAGACATAATAAACTACGCTCTCTCGGCAAAGGACTAACATGGGGTGGGGCTTAACACTTTAAGTCTCACATTACTACTGGGGTAGGCTCCCTCTTCATCAATATTTTTCCATCTTTAGTAGCTAATAAAACAAAAATGTTGTCCTGTGGTGGAAACCTCTGACTTTCCCAAAGCACTGACTGACTTCCAAAAATGCATTTTATTATAAATATTTCCTTACAGGAAACTTCAGCATATCAACAATTACACATGTTCTTTTAATTTGTTTATATGGAGTGTCTGCCATACAAATCCCTGTGTACGAGCTGTTACTACAGAAGCAATAACATTAGAGCAAACGTAATCCTGCAATTCCTCTTGCGGTCGGAACTGCTGAGCCGTATTGTCATTAATCAGCACCTTCTCGGATTCGAGGAAACAACAGCGCTGAGCAATAAATTAGGTTACTGTTTCTTACTGTATTACTGTTTCCTAAGTATATCAAAGGATTACAGGAATGACTTCAGCAGATCAGCCTGGCTGTCATCTGAGCTTAGAAGCACGAGTGTGGAGTGACTGAATGACAAAATCGATTTAAAAGACATTTTAAACCTCAGTTTAGGAAGCTCGGTGTGTGTATGATTAATGTCTGTAAAAAGTCTTTCTTTCTTCATGCGTCCGTTGTTTTGCTGCAAATTTCTAATGCAACTGTTAAGTTGCCTGTCAGTCTTTCTTTTCTCTGTCTTTCTGCATTTATAATAAAGTCACATAAACGCTCCCAAATCCAGTCACAAATAACAATACGGATGATATATGGGATAATATAGTGACTTATTTAGTTATTCAGCTGGATAAGTATACATTTTTCTTACATTTATACTTTCTCGTAAACTCCAATCCATGAAGAATTAGCATGTTACAGATTTCATTTGCAATTTTAGATGTCACATCTGTATTATTCATGCATGTTTTGACGTGATTTAAAATGGATTTCATCAAGACTCAGTAATAGCCTCGTGCTGTCACGTCATCACTGATGCTTCCCGGTTTCAGCACTTTACTGAATCCATTTCCCAGCAGTCTCAGCGACCTCCAAACATGGCGGCTGAGGGCCGCAACTCCCAGAACTCCTCTGCACCTCCCTGCTCCCAGGCTCCTGATTATTGATTGTTTGCACCTGTTTTATATTTCGTTGCAATCACTGCTCACTTTATTTAAGGTCCTTTGTTGAGTGTGTTTGTTGTGAAGTGTTGTGTTGTGTTTTCACGTGTGCACCAAGCCTTTAGTCTGTCTGGGTTTTGATTATTATTTTTGGACTTTGACTGGGATTACTGCCTAGCCTCTGATTACTCTGTTTGCTGAGTGTTTTGACCACTGCATGTAATTTGGACTTTCCCTTTGCTTATGTGTTTTGGACTGTGTTTGCCTGCCTGCTTTAATAAACCTCCCTTTTTCATTTCCATCCTTCTTACCTGACAGTGCTTGATGTAGCGGAGCCTTTGGCTTTAAGGGCTGTCTTTGGAATGTAGCCTGATCACCATTAGCATTTGTACAGAACTTTTCTTTGAAGAAAAAAAAAGAGATTGTAGGAAAGACAAATGATGACCACTAAAATTCATACAAGGACAGAAGGACACTTGCATTTCTTATAGATAAATGGAATAAAAGATCATGTCTGATGAAGATGCTGCTTAAAACTAAAGCTCTGTGATGTAATTCATTATTTTTTTACTGTCTGAAAGTGTATCTTGTAATCTGCCACAATAGTTTAATAGTAAAATGCTGCAACAAATTATGTACCCTAGTGGCCAAGCAATACCGCAAACAATTCCCTTTATTTCTCTTCATTTGGTCTGAGAAATAGAGCTTGTTACTATGGCAACGTCCCTTCATACTTCCCCTCTAACTTTTTACAAATGAAAGGAGCAGATTGTTTTATGAAGTCTACAGTGCTCAATTTATAGACCTCAGGATTGATAATTGTGTGAATAGCGAGTTACATAAGGTGCATACTTACTAAATAAAACTGACGAAGATTAAGTTTGCGAGTGACGAGTGACGCTCCCGAAGTTGCAGTGTAAGGAATAGGTTCGGCTACATTGATGTGCTTTAAGGCTACATTTTTAAAACATAAACAAAAGAGCACACAATGAAAGTAGAGGAGATAAATGAGATCAGCACTGCCCTTTCATTCTCCACCTTCCGCAGTGGGCCAGGCTCAATCTCATAAAACACTGCTTACTTTAGCAGACAGCTCTGCCCTGAGTTATGGCTCAATCTTTTTCTTTCTTTTTTTTTTTTTATGTCTTTAACTAACAGCAGCACCTGCGAATAGGTTTAATAATATATCATGTGTGAATTACTACTGAACTATATTGCAGAATATATCTGAATAAAAACATAACAGGAATGAATTTATTTCTTTTATTCTTATAGAAGGTTTTATATTTTAAGATTTTATAGTGCCCATTCTGGGTGTGTGAATGCTGGATTATTGCCCCATTTTGTTACATGAATCAGATATGCATGTGGTTAGATTCATTTGTAATTTAAATGTACAGACTAATTATTATGTTCAGAGCCAAAACAATATTCATAATGAACAAAAATGTGGAACTTGCCACTGTTTACAAATTCCCCATTACACACCAAACAGCTTAAAATGACAAAACTTTCATGTTATTATCATTTATTTATAAGCAGAAGAGATGCTACGACAATAAGTTTGAGACTCTATTTTATAGAGAAAATAAACTTTTATAGTTTAGAGAATATTGAAACTGAACCTTAATAAAAAAGAAGTGGAAACTTGCTTAATGTATGTAATGCTTGCTTGCTTAATGCCATGTTATTATTATCATCCATCCATCCACCCATCCATCCATTATCGGCGCTTTATCCGTCTGGGAGCCAATCCCAGCATCTTGGGGCGAGAGGCGGGGTACACCCTGGGCAGGTCGCCAGTCC